>JAJJMB010008870.1:5512889-5550701 GCA_023531105.1 Papaver atlanticum | reverse complement strand
TTTTTTTTTTTTTTTTTTTTTTTAGTAACTCAATCACTCTATTACACCCTAGCAGTGGTAACAACTTGAATCGTGAGCCCCACCTAATTACTTAGAGAAACATATTTTAAAAAGAAAATAAAATAAAAACAGAAGTGAAAAGGACTCAACGAGATATGGCGAAACTATCATGTTATTTCTAACACCTGAGCTCTGTGCTTTTACGAGTAAACTCTTATAGATGTTTCCATCTACTCAGATTGGTTCCTCAACTCCTAAAACCAAAATGCTTCCATCCACTTAGATTGGTTAGTGCCATCCTTAATAGGCATAAATTTCTAGGCTCTGGAGTTTATTTATTGCAACTAAAAAGCTTTTCCCATACCCCCAAACTTAAATCTAACATTGTCCTCAATGTTCTAAAGATGAAATTAAAAGCATGAACAAGGAGAAACTGTTACCATTTGAAGCAAAAGAGTTAAGGAAAGATATTACCGTGTTGCATGAGAATGGGTTACCTCCCAAGAAGTGCTAAATTTAAAGTCTTCAGCCAGACATTGGAAAGGATTAGTCACCTCGAATCATATAACAGTAGTCGGAATAACTGTGGGTCTTCAAAACAAAATTGAGATGACCATAGGAAACAACAATAAGCCAAGAAAGTGAACAAGTATCGCATGACCTTACCTAGTTTCCTGATAACTATCGCTAACTGTGGTTCAGGTTCAGGTTCTATAAAAGGGTCTAGATAAATTATTTTCATTGGCTGCATTTCCTTATAGGTGGGATCTGAATCAGTAGGTCCTAAAGTATGGAAAAACTCAAATAGGAACTTAGAAGCACACAATAATAACCTAAATAACTGAGGATCCTCTAAGTCAATTAGATTTGACTTACATAATTGACCACAATGAAAGTAGTGGTCATTCTTAAGTAAATGTGTCGATTCTATTAACCTAAAGTACTTAGGCTTAGTCTCAGAACTTGATAAGTGACACATTTGAAATATAAACGTTCCCACAGTTGGAAGAAAACTATTTGGTGGGAAAACAAAGTCAATCTTGGTATCATAGCCTGGGCAAACCACATCAACCATAGGATGGGTTTCTAACGACTGAACTTCTTTCGGGACATCATTGGGTTCGGGAAAACGAGTATGAAGGTAATCTTGTAAAATGGTCGAGGCACAGATATCAAGTCCTAAGTGAGGGGACTTTCTGAGAGTTAAAGGTAAGGCACTAGGAAAGTGATAATCACCCCCAAACTTAGAGTTTTCAGTGTCTCTAGATAGACTAGTCACAATCTCCCTAATTTCTAGATCATCAGATTCAGAAATGGTCAATTGATTTTTCTAAGTTATTATCAGGTAGTGCATCTTTACTCATCTCTACGGGTCTATCTTCTTCATCTAAGACTATTGTTTCTAAGTCGCTAGACTCTAAAACAGCATTTTCAGAATAAACCCGTTCCTCTAAACCACTATCGGCTTCGTAATCAAAAGGAAAAACTACATCGTCTAAAATGGTGGTATCCCTAATCAAATCCTCGTCCTTTTGAATAGGTGAATAATCATAAAAATTATTTGGATTTGAGCTAGAAATAATATAATCATTACAAAGCTCAATTGGATTAATAGTTTCCTGATCACTATGCCTACATATTTCAGATTCTTCATTATTACTATCCTCATCATCATAATAGTACGAAGATGATTGAACCTTATCTAAATAATTAGTGTCTTTTATTCTAACCTCGTCCTCTAAATTAGGCAAATATTCACCATCGATATCAAGAGTAAAATCGGAAACACTATTTTGAATAATTAGATCTTTTAGAGAAGTTCTTTTCTGGGTCTCTAACAAAAGCTTCTGGGCCGACTCACATGATTTCCTGACATAATCTAGGAAAGAAGGTAAAGGAAGTTCACTTATTGTACTCTCGTCCATAACTAAGTTATTCATTTCTGCAAACTTACATGCTGTCTCAGCTAACTTACGTGTCGACTCTAGTAAAGACAAATTATTAGAATTAATCTCGTAAGACCAATTCGTGTGTGGATAGTACTCGGGCTCACCATGGGATGAACCATAACCTTTAAAAGATTGGCGTTCCCAACTACTATTCCCACCATGGTCATAAAAATGATGATGTCCATAATCAAATTCAGGTCGATACTCATTGTATTGGCTTCTATCATACCAGTTCGACATTCTTAATTGCAAGGGAATTCTACACAATCACAAGCAAGGCTGACTTGACCAAATCAAACCTATAAAATCTAGCAAACAACAAGCATGATGGCTCCCTTAGATTGTTTCTAGACAAGCTTCTATTCCTCCAAAAGGCAACTAGGTATCGTTTTAGCAAACCTCTCTAGATCGATCAGAATAAAGTGAGTCGAAGAGAAGTAGGTGAAGCTCAGAGGAGCTTTGATACCCCCACCTCTTTGGCAACGTTTCCGGTTATGGAGGCTCTAGTCGACTCACAGTAATCTTCCTGAACTTTTGAGTTAAGATAATAAGATACCCAATACTTCCCTTTGAATGACTTTTCTACAAGCTCGTTACCTTATCGGTCTCGTTCTAATCAGTATTTTAAGCTTGGGTTCGCGTAGGTTATGTGTTCCTAAGGCGGGCAAGAAGAGAACGGTGATGAAATCCGAACCCTTATCTTGTATGGCCTGGCCTTGCCCTTTACTAAGAAATTAAAGTCCGTATTCAAAACCTCAACATATATTCACCTTAAGGAAGACAGTAAACCCGCTGACAGGGGATTCGCGGGTGTTTAGAAGCTTACCTCCCGTACCAGAAGGGCGATGAAACGGTTGTAGTCGACTCGGGCCACGACTCCTATGTCATGTACGAACCCGAGGGGCCGAGACGATATCGTAATCGTCGTCCTTCCCTGCAAACAGTTTATATTTATATTAAAAAAAATGTACCCTTCCGTAGGGTTTAAAAATAATTAAAGTCCAATGTTTAATGTTCCAAAAATAAAAATAAAATACAAAAATAAAGTCCTATTTACAGTTTCTAAAAATAAAATCTAAAAAATAAAAATAAAAATAAAAATAAAATAAAATTTAATTAATTAAAAAAATAAAATAAAAATATCTTCGTCTTTTCTCCGTTCTTTTCGCTTTGTCTAGCTTTTAATCCCCCAGGTCTTTCGTCTCCAATTCCTCTTTGATTCAAAACCTTCAACAAAAAGACAAATACCCAAGAAACGTAAAAAAGAACAAAAGAATAAAAATCTAAAAACTCTAAATCTAAAAACAAATCCGCGTCGGCGGCGCCAAAAATTGATGTAATTTTAGATAGTGGTAAGAAATGAGGTTGTCGTTCACTCAGATTTGTAGAGATTAAAGTTTTTAAAAATACTAAATAAATATATACAAAGACTATTAACAATGGGCGAGAGGTACTGGGACTAAGGATTTAGCCAATCTTTATAACATAAGGTTCACTTATTTATTCTCAACAATTTTAGCTCAAGATATATAAACATGGACTCTATTTTTGCCAAGGTAGATTCTCAAAACATTGATTGTAAATGTTAAGCATGGGACATCAAATCACCTAAGCTAAGCATGACCCTTCTAATCAAATGACAACCAATTTAATCAAATCATATTTCAATTAATTTTAATGCAAAAGTCATAAAAAGAATAAAAATAAATTTACCCATGTATGAAGTTCGGCTTCCTCCGTCGTCCCAGTGTTGGGGTTTAACTCATCATGTCGAAAACACACTCAAAAAATATGTATTCATGGCTCAAAAAGTGTTTACAAGAAGAGAAAATAATGAAACAGGAAATCTGCAACAGCACAGGTGCGTTACAGACCGACTGTTTCAACTCTCAACTGTTATGATGAAGATAATCGTTACAAATCTTAAGATAAATGTTGCAGAAGAGGATGAAGAAACTGTTACAATGAAGATAAATGTTGCAAACCAGTTGAAGAAACTGTTACAACGAAGGTAAATGTTGCAAAACAGTTGAAGAAACTGTTACAACCAGTTATAGAAACCGTCGTTGTTTCCCTGTTCTTCACGAGCAGCAGCAACAACAACAACAGAGTTCTGAAAACTCTTGATTCACGCCTCCTGAGCTCTCCTTTCGACCCCAAACTCTCGACACCCCTTCTATATGACCTGGGTAATCTATTTATACCCGAAATATGCATCGAATCTCCTCCATAACTTCAAAAAATCTTCTCTTTATTATTTTTATTCTCACGGCAATAATTTCCATTTTTTGATCTTCCACGCGCATGCAGCTGTATTTATTCCATTCTATACCTTCTTCACGCTCCAGGATATCTATTGAGTCTTCCAAACACGTGCAATACACGTTTAAATTTCTCACAACTCGTGCAAGCTCAAGTTTTACCTCCAACTCCCTGTTTGGATTAAAACAAGTTATCCAGCCAAATTTGATCGATAAAAGCACCCATACTAGCTTTATATAGTCATATCACGTCTACCCACTAAGTTTCAGGGATTGAATCTCACTAAATCACGTCCAAACATCCGATTGAAATTCTGCCAGTGAAAGGGAATATTTTCCCGCCAAAAATATTTTTTTGAATTTGAGAAGAACATGTCCTCCCCCTAATCCTGCACGGGTGTCCCTTTAGCACTTGTCTTATAGGGTGCAAATAGTAACTTTTTGGCGTAGATAGTAATTTTTCCGGGGTTCCTCCGACACATTTTTGGGTTGCTTCTGGTGCATTTCTGGGGTGCCTTTATTACTCTATCCTGGGGTGTAAAACACCACTTTTCGAGCCAGTTTCGCCGCAAGAGTTTATTTCTCTAAAAATACCTACAAAGACATAAAATAACAAAATAAATACAAAATCGAACACTAACAATATATACAATTGAGACATATTAGACACAATAATGAGTCTATCATCTCCTAGATAGTATTACGAGAGTACTATTAGTCGGCTACACCAGAAACAACAAAGATGAAGTTTGCATGACTCTGAATAAGTTTGTAAGAAAAACAAACTTCACTACTTATAGACCAAGGTAGTTCAGACACCAAGGAATTTCCATAACCGAAAATATTTTTAAGATATGAATAAAGCACCTAAATTCGGTTTTATCTAATTCCAACCAATATCCAACTGCATGACCGAATTCTTCATGGAAAACTAAATATTAGCTAGCACTTAACTAAAATATCTTTCCAGAGATATATGGATTGCTGGTAAAACAAAACATATTAATTTCGAAAAATCTCAAAAAGATTCTTTATTAATTCGGTTTTGGATCTCACCTTGAGTATCAAGGAATATCTTTGAATAATTAATAAATAAGATCTGAACTTTCTTATTTTCCAAAGCCAATTTCCAAATCACACAAACCCTAAAGTGCACGTGACTTAAAAGAAATCGGTTCTGCCTATTGGACCGGTTCTACCATGACTCCTAAAACAAGTTAGGATCAATTCTACCTTAACTCCCAATAATAGGTAGGGATCGGATCAACCTTGACTCCAAACATAAGCTAGGATCAGTTCCACCTTGATTCCCTATATAGGCTAGGATCGGTTCAATATTAAGATTTTCAATGAAAATCGGATCATCAAACCTTTTGATTTTCTTTCGACTACGAAACAAGCTCGTACGTCTACTTCTTTAAACTCATGTAATTAAACATAGTTTTATAGGTATGAAATCAAACATATGTTCACTACACAATCTAGTAACGAGTTACAAAGATTATGTCTATGTCGCAATTACGAAGCCAAAAAGATAAGCATTATACTTCATAATTCAATGTACCAATATAAAGCACTTATCACTATAGATATATTATTCCTAAACACTTTGATCACAATATGATGATCAAGTCAAATATACTAAAGTTTCATATATATAACTTCGCATGTTATGTTTTCAATCAGAAACGACTTCAAAGCTTACGATATTGAAATGGAAACAAGTCAAGTCACGTATTACTAACCTCAAGTGGAATGATGATGTTATCGTTGATGTCGATACGTCTTCGAAATCTTCGGGTCTTCAGAGTAATACTTGTATGTCTCAATATTTCTACACATCCTAGTCTAACCTAACGAAGTTGACTTTAGTAATCTAATCAAGCGACTTATGAGTTTTGATACCAAAACCTTGACATACTAACGCTTGGTGGGTTCAACCGAGCAATGCTCTAACAATCTCCCTATTTGTCAATTTTAGTGACAAAATTCTATTACATATGGAGAATACACGAATTAAAAGATAAAGATATTACATTATATAATATTCTCTTAACTCATTTTTCATACGCTTGATTCCAAGTTTCAGCAGCTCTTAACCTGCACATATTCAAAAATAAATGTTGTTGTTGACGCATTTGAATAACAAAAGGTTTACTCCCCCTAAAGGAAAACTAGGTAGATACTTAATCCGAACCTATTTGTTATTCCTCTTTTTCATACTACAAAACATGATGATATTCTTCTCCCCCTTAGTCTATGCTTTACTCTTCTATTAGATATACATTTTTCAGCACATCTATCCTTTCTCAGTGATTGTAAATCACCTATATACTCCATATATTTCTCCCCTTTTTGTCACAAAAATGACAAAGACATAAAAAGGATACAAGAGAAAACCAAAAGGATCTTACAAGTTCACATGAACTCATACAACCTATAAGAGTTAAGCACGAAGTTCTAACACACCATTTTAGATAAGAAATATTCAAACCAAAACTACTTAAGTAATTTGTTTTAGCACCTTATCTAGGAAACAATTGGCCAAAGCAATTTTCCCTTTGATTTGATAAGTCAGAAAAATATAAGAATTAACTCCGCTGCTTATCAGGATCCAATTATTCATAAATAATTGTACCTCATTTAGACAAGACAAACCAGGTTAACTAGTTTTCTTATCAAGGATCTGATTGGACTTTAACAATCATACCTCGTTTTGATAAGTCTAAATCAGAATTAACTTAGCTTTTTCTTATCAGGAATCAATTGGACTAAAAACAATTGAACCTCCTATTTCGTTAACAAAAAACAAAAACCAAACTTGATTTAGTTTTTCTTAACCGGAACCAATTGAAACATAACAATTGTACCGTACTTTTTGTTAAGTAAAAGCAAGAATAGGCAATTTAAATCATCTTTTCTTAATAGGAAAATGATTAACAAACATAAATAAATTGCTACCTTACTGTTCGATATGACAAACTAACATCCGAACTTGAAAAGACGAGGGTACCCAAGTACACCACAATATTCTAATATCAACCTATAAGTCTGATACCAAGTGTGATCATCTATGGACAAAGTCGAGACAATGCAACAATTATGGTATACACTTTGTGTGGTCGTTTATGGATACGAGATCGAGACAATACAAATACAAAGTGTTCACTTGATAATAGGTACGGTATATAACCGAAACACTATATGACCAATATCAAGTGACTTGGATTAACGTACGTGTATAATTTACTTAATTATAATTGTTAGAGCATAGCTCGGTTGAACTCACCAAGCGTTGGTATGTCAAGTTTGGTTGTCATATTTTAGTGAATCAAAACTCATATAAGAGTCGCTTGATTATGTACTAGAGACAACTTCGTATAGGTTAGACTAGAAAGTCTAGAAATATGAGACATACAAGTATTACTCGAAGACCTGAAGAACGTGAAGAAGTAACGAGCTACAACGACGACATCATCCTTCCTCTTGAGGTTAGTAATATTAAATTGAACTGTTTCATTCCTAACGTATCTTTCAAGTCGTGTTATATTGAAAACATAACTGCGAAGCTGTGAATGAATATTTTACTCTAGTAGTGAGACATGATCGTATGATCAAAGTATTAAGGAATTAGACTACGAAGTATAACGCTTATCTTTTGAACTTCGTAGATATGACATCGATATAATCTTATGAATGTTGTTATGATTATGTGAATGGGTAATGGTTAAGATTTCATCTTAGGAAACAATGTTTTACATTTGTTTAAAGGAAGTACATTCATGAACTTGTTTTATGAATCGAAATGGGAATCGCTAGGCTTATTGGTACGGCTATTCATTGAAAATATTTGGATTACCAATATGTGTGAGATGGTAGAACCGATCGTAACTTTGTTATGTATCTTGGTATAACTAATCACAATGCCTGACTTATGATTTGGTATTGTTATAGCACTGCTTGGTCGAACTCGCAAGCGTTGCTATCTGAAGCTTGTTGTCAAGTTTAGTTGCCAAAACTATAAGTCTTGATTTCTAGTCTACTTATAGCTAAGTCTCAGATTAGGATAGAAAGTGTAGTTGAGCATTAAACTTCACGGCGTTCATCGATTGAAGACGAATAACTACTAATGGGTGCTTATGGAACTTCATCAACAAAAGGTATGTGGAGAAATTAACTCATCTATCACCCAAAAGTCTATCTACTCTATCTCCTATTTGAGAAAAAAGTCGTATAGCTATATAGACTTCAATTATACACATTTGATATTTCGAGCTGAGTTTAACTCGCTTACATATTTCTCGAAATATGTGTTGGTAAGCTTTCGTTTTAACCGAGTTCATCTTATATTCTTGACGAAAGTCAAAAGATGATCATGTGAAAATCGCCTGGTAACATCTTACATGATTTGTGTGAGACAATCATTTGATGTAAAGTCGGAATATTTCGTATTGATCATTCGATCAATTGAAAATTGCTTTAAAGCTAATAGTTTGTGTGAGACAGCTATTGTCGTCTTCCGAGAATGTTTTAATGATTGAAATAAAAGTTTAGAACAATTGGATATAAGCATAGTATGCGTACTTGCATATATGTAATCCAATTCCGGGAACCATGGTATGCATACACGTATGCGTACTGCTTGGTTTAGTGAAAGTCCGGGAACCTTGTATGCATACCGGTACGCGTACTGGCGTGAGGTTCAGGTCCGGGAATTTCTGCTGAGTTTGGAAGGTATGCGTACCAGTTTGCGTACTGGCGAACCCAAACTTAGTCTGGCCATTTAGGTATGCGTACCCATTTGCATACCTGAGTGGATAATGTTCTAAAATCGGTTTGTTCATGAACTAATACATTTATATATTAAGGAATGCAATCTTTTGCAAACCGTGGCTATAATGTTCATGACCTTGATTCGAGTGAATCAAAATCGATTTTGCTTCAATTGTGTCTTGTATACTTCTATGAGAATATAAACAATTTAACAACACTAGAACTAGTTATGGTTAAGATGAATAAGGTTGATATGAAAGTGTTCATATGGCTAACCTCGGTTAACTATTGTTGAGCCAACAAAGGTGCACACGTTTAGGTACGGTTACTCATATATAAATGAAGTCACTTTTCATGTGTGTGTAACAAGCTAAGTTCTATCTAACGGTTGAAAGATATTAGCTTCAGTCTAATCAGGTTTTCATCTAACGGTGAATATTGAATGCTTTGTTACCAAGGTAACTTAGATTGCAAACCCTGATTTGAAGACTATATAAAAGAGAACTCTAGCAACTGGGAAACCTAATCCCTACACCTCCTGTGTGATACTTGTTGCGACTAGAGTCGATTTTTCTTTAACCTTAGGTTTTTCACGAAACCCTATAGGTTAACGAGTTGCAGACTTCATTGGGATTGTGAAGCCAGACCCAACTATTTTCTCTGTAGTTGCGTGTTCTGATCTTGCTGTTTTCTATCATAAATTAGTACTATCTTCTCTAAGCTTTGCTCGAGATTTAATCTCCGATAGGCAAGATAAAAAGTAGTCATAAATATCTTCATCTCATCGTTTGTGATTCCACAATATCTTGTTTCGCTACCATACAATTAAGATTATTGTGAGGTGGTTGATATTTCTAAGCTGTTCTTTGGGAATATAAGTCCGGTATATCAATTGGTTTCCTGTTTACCTTGATTTATCAAAAGACGGAACAAAACTCATAGGTTTATCTGTGGGAGACAGATTTATCTATTCAATTGACTTTTCTGTGTGAGACAGATTGGTTTATCAAGTCTTCGACTTTAAGTCTTAGCAACTCTTAGTTGTGGGTGAGATCAGCTAAGGGAATCAAGTGCGTGGAGTCCTGCTGGGATTCATAGACGTAGGGAGGGCAACTGTACCTTGATCAGTGTGAGACTGGTTAGGGCTCAACTGCATTCCAGTCCTTAGTTAACTTGGAGTAGGATAGTGTCTGTAGCGGCTTAATACAGTGTGGTGTTCAAATCTGGACTAGGTCCCGGGGGTTTTCTTCATTTGCGGTTTCCTCGTTAACAAAATTTCTGGTGTCTGTGTTATTTCTTTTCCGCATTATATTTGTTTATATAATTGAAATATCACAGGTTGTGCATAGGTCAATCATTTAGATAATCTTACCTTTGGTTGTTGATATAAATTGATTGACACTTGAACATTGGTATTTGGTACCGTTCAAGTTGTTTCACATAATAATCAGGCTCACGGATTTCTATCTGTTTGATTTGCTAATTACATTGTGAAACAGAGATACAACTCTTGGATATATTTCCATTGATTGAGTCTGACTGTCTAGTTGATTCTCTTGGAATTATATTGGAGTTGTCCATACAGATTGCTAAGCGAAATATTGGGTGTGGTTATTGTACCCCCACTTTTTCAGGTATGACTAGTTTTCATTAATTAGTGTAACCGATCCTAAGTTATCACCATGAGATGGTATGATCGATATTTGTAATTGGTGTGACCGATCCTAGTAATTGGTGTGACCGATCACAAGAGCTTGTGAAATTTATCCTTGTAATTGGTGTAACCGATCCTAGTGACTGATGTGACCGATTACAAGCAGATACCATATATAGGTGTAACCGATCCTACCTAATTATTTTTATGAGGTAGTAACCGGTCCATACCTGATTAATTTTATAAGGTAATTGGTGTAACCAGTCCTGGTAATTGATGTAACCGATCCTGGTAACTGATGTAACCGGTCCTGGTAACTTGTGTGACCGATCCTAGTGATTGGTGTAATCGATCCTACCTGATTATTTTTATTGGGTAATATCGATTCCTACCTGATTACTTTTATAAGGTAGAACCGATAACTTCAAGATGTCAACATACTTTGAACACGTACAGTAACTCTTATCTTTTATTGTTCAAAGATATTCCTTAGTACTCCAGGAGATCATGTGCCGAAATAAATTAAGAATCTTTTAATTAAGGTTGTTAGTTTTATATACTTTAATTACCAGCGATTAAATGCATATCTCTAGAGAATAAAAATTGGTAATGTGCATTTACTAAATGGATATTTTCTATTGAGAGATTTAGGAAAATACTGGACAAAGCAATTCCTGGAATTATGAAAACCGAATGGGCATTTATTGCATATCTTGATAATACTTTCGGTTTTGGAAATTCCTTAGTGTCCAAACATCCTTGGTCCATAAATACCTAAGTTTTCATTTCTAGCAAACTATCCTAAGATCCAGGAAAACTTCATCTTTTTGTTGTTTCTGGTGGAGCCGTCTATTCGGAGAGAAAAGTACCATAATTAGGCGAAATCTCTTACGACCGCTCGTTTAAAGACTTCTGTGGGAACAAGAAGCTCTACGAGTACCGTTGGTGGGAAACTAGATAATTGAAGTTTATTAGTTTTCGATTGATTGATTGACTAAAGGTTGTTGAACTTTGATTGCACCTAGTTTGTTTATTCTTGAGAATCTTCTCTTCTGATATAAGATTTGTTAGAGCACTGCTCGGTAGAACTCGCAAGTGTTGGTATCTCAAGCTTGTTTGTAAATGTTAGTGATCAAAATATAAGTCTTGATTTCTAGTCTACTTATAATGTCTCGGACTATGATAGATTGTGTAGTTGAGCATTAGACTTCACGGCGTTCATCAATTAAAGACGAAGAACTACTAAGGAGAGCTTGTGGAACTTCATCAACAAAAGGTATGTGGAGACTGAAACTCATCTATCACTTAGAAAGTCTATTTCTACTCTATCTCCTATATTGAGTCAAAAGTCGTATTACTATAGTTTTCGATTATACACATTTGAGATTTTGAGCTGAGTTTAACTCGCTTACCTATTTCTCGAAATATGTGTTGGTAAGGTTTCGCTTCAACCAAGTTCATCTTATATTCTTGGCGAAAGTTAAAAGATGATCATGTGCAAATCGCCGAGTAACATCTTACATGGTTTGTGTGATACAATCATTTGGTGTAGGCTTTGAATGTTTCGTTATGATTATTTCAATAACTTGAAAATTTCTTTAATGCTAATAGTGTGTGAAAAAGGGCTATTGTCATCCTCTAAGAATGTTTCAATGATTGAAATAGAGTTTAGAACACTTAACCAACATTGGATTATAAACATGTTGTGCACTCTTGCATATGTGTGATCCATGTCCGGGAACCATAGTATGCATACCCGTATGCGTACCTGTTGGTTTGAGAAGTCCGGGAACCTAAGTGCGCGTACCTGTACGCATACTGGCGTAAGGTTTGTGACCGGAAATTTCTACTGGGTTTGGAGGTATGCGTACCCGTTCGCATACTGGCGAAAACCAAACTTGGTCCGACTATTTCAAGTATGCATACCCGTTTCCATACTTGAATGGTTAAAGTTCTAAAATCGGTTGTAACGTGAACAAATACATTTATATAATAAGGAATGCATTCTTTGCAAACCGTGGCTATAATGTTCATGAATTGATTCGAGTGAATCAAACCGATTTTGCTTCAATTGTGTTCTTGCATACTTTTATGAAAATATAACAATTGAACAACTCTTTAACTAGTTTCATTTGAGTCATTTGAACTAGTTATGGTTAAGATGAATAAGGTTGATATGAGAGTGTTCATATAGCTAACCTCGGTTAACTACTGTTGAGCCAACATGGTGTACACGTTTAGGTACGGTTACATAAACCTAAATGAGGGTACATTTCATTTGTGTATAACAAGCTAAGTTCGATCTAATGGTTGAAAGATATTAGATTGTATCTAATTAGGTTTTCATCTAACGGTGAATATTGAATGCTTTTTGTCTTCAGTGGTTAAAACCTCAGCAGACAAAAAGAATTTTGATGTAACCACTAATAAAACAACTTCAGGGATTAATGCAGAGCAACTCAATTCCAAAAGCAATAATGAAGTAGTTAAAAACATCATTCCAGGTAATAGTTCTGGTGAGAAGCTTATTAATCCAGTACCACACAAATATACTTTAATAATAAATGTTGGTAAGGGAGGTCCTAAAAACCTCCACACTAAACCATGAAAATCATTTTTTGGAATATAAGGGGCCTTAGAAGAATTAAGGCTCAGTAGAAATTACATTCTTTAGTTAATCAATTTAATCCAACTCTTGTTTGGATTACAGAACCCAAAATTAAGTGTTCTTCTTCTTTTTGTAGTAAACTAAATTTACCAGGAATGCAATATATGGTTATTCATAATGAAACTTATGATCATAAAAGTAATATTTGGCTATTCTGGAGTAGATCAATTGATGCTCCTTCTGTTGTTTCTATATCCAGTCAAATGATTACAGTGGCTGTAGGTGAAGTTTTGGTCTCTGGTGTTCATGCTCATGTCAATGTTGTTCAAAGGAGATATTTGTGGTATGAAATGCAGCTTATTAGTGAATTCAAGAAGTCTTGGGCAGTCTTAGGTGATTTTAATGCAATTATTTCTATGGAAGAAAAAGTGGGAGGTAGATCACCATCTAGAACTTTAATGATAGATTTCAATGATTGTTTAAATTCTTGTGAATTAGTGCAGGCTCCTAAAATTGGTCTTGATTTCTCTTTGTCCAACTGTCAGCAAGGCAACAAAAGAATTCTTTGCAATCTTGATAGAGTTGTGTTTAACATGCAGTGGTTGCAGATGTTTAATGATTGTGGGTATAAAGTAGGACTCGGAATTGCTTCAGATCATGCTCCATTATTAGGTGGATGTGCAAGTGTTCCAAAACCAAAAAATGTTCCTCTAAGTTTTCAAAAAATGTGGTTAGAACATCCTTTATTTATGAAAGTAGTGCAAGATAGTTGGGCAATACAAATACATGGTGATGCTCCTTATATATTTATGCAAAAGCTCAAACATCTCAAACATATTCTCAAGGAATGGAACTGGAAAGTTTTTGGTGATGTTAAGGTCAAAATTCAAGAAGCAGAACAAAGTGTTAAAGCAAAAATGGAAACTTCAGATAGGAATCCTCATGATGAACAAGCCCTGCATGATTTAGTTACTACTCAAAATGAACTCAATTTAAGAGAAACTCAGTACAGCAAAATGATGAAACAAAAATCTAGAGTAAATTGGGTAATGGAGGGTTCAGCAAATACATATTTTTAATATCTGATCAAACAAAAAAGAAATGCTATTTGTGAATTGGAAGATGAGAATGGAAATTTAATATCTGATCAAACAAAGATTGCTGACATTTTGGTTGAATTTTTTGAAAACAGATTTCAAGCTCAGGAAGTAGAAATTAATGAAGATATTCTTGATGTCATTCCAAAAATTATTACTGAATCTGATCAATTCATGCTTGAAGTCACTCCTGAAGCAGATGAAATAAAGGCTGCAGTTTTTGAAATGGATGGTGATAGTGCACCTGGACCAGATAGTTTTTCAGGGATGTTTTACAAAGAATGTTGGGACATTATACAACAAGACTTCATCAATGATGTTCAGTACTGCTGGAGGAGAAAGTATATACCCAAAGGTCTAAATTATAACTTTTTGGTTCTATCACCTAAAGTGCAAGGTGCAAAAAAACCTAATCAATTTAGACCAATTGGTCTCAGCAATTTCAGTTATAAGGTTTTCACTAAAATTATATCATTAAGAATGGCCAGTCTTATGAATAAGCTTGTTTCTCCTCAACAAGTAGCATATATTAAGGGTAGAAACATTCATGAGCAGATAATGTTAGCCTCTGAACTAGTAAATGAAATGAAGAAAAAGAGGAGAGGAGGCAACTTAAGTTTGAAACTAGATATCTCTCAAGCCTATGATTCAATGAGTTGGCAGTTTATTTTCAAAGTTCTTCAAAGATATGGTTTTTCTGTGGCTTGGTGTGATTGGTTAAAAGTGCTTCTATCTTCTTCCAAAATATTTGTGATGGTTAATGGAGGACCAAATGGATTCTTATCAATGCACAGGGGTCTCAAACAAGGAGATCCATTATCTCCAATTCTATTTGTTCTAATGGAGGAGGTATTAAGTAGAGGTCTAACAAAACTGGTGGAAAAAAGAAAGCTACAGCCAATGGTGATAAGAAATGGTATTGCTCCTACACACTTACTATTTGTTGATGACATCTTTATGTTTAGTAATGGTTCAAAAAAAAGTATAGAAAATCTCTTAAAACTGATTGAAGATTATTAAAGCTGCTCTGGTCAAATCATCAACAAAAGTAAAAGCAAATGTTTTGTTAATGGATGCTCACTGATTAGAAAATCTCAGATATCAGATATGTTACAGATGGAACTCACATCATTTCCAAATAAATATTTGGGAGTTATCATTAATCTAAGAAGAATTAAATCTGCATCTGTGTGGTCAATGGTTGAAATAATGCAAGACTATTTGGCAGTTTAGAAAGGAAAATTATTATCTTTTCATGACAGGTTGATTTTGATCAAACATGTGCTAAGTAGCATTCCCATATACAACATGGTTGTATACAGATGGCCCATTTCAGTAATTAAGCAATGTGAAAAAATAATGAGAAATTTTCTATGGTCAGGAGATGCAGAAATAAGAAAAGCTAAAACCATTTCTTGGAGAAGAGTATGTACTCCTTTTAATGAAGGAGGATTGGGCATTAGAAGGCTATCAGATATGAACAAAGCACTGGTAATGAAGATGATGTGGAAGCTGCCAACATCTAAAGAGGAATGGGCTCTATTTTTTGCAGCTAAATTCCAAGATAAAAATGGGCAATGGACTTCACAATGGAAATTATCATCAGTATGGCCTGGTTTGAAATGGGCTTCGCAGTCTCTCAAGAGTGATGTAAGATGGATTATTGGCAATGGGGAGCATATTTCAGTTTGGTTTGATATTTGGACTGGTGAAAGTCCTCTAATTGATAGAATTGGCTTTACTGATTATGTCAAAAACAACTTACAGATGAAAGTGTAGGATTTATTTCAAAATAATGAATGGGTAATACCCACTGAATTACAAGATTTCATTTCTATTCCATTGCCAATAGCAAATGGAAATCTATATGAACTTATTTGGAGTGGTGATATGAAGGGCAATTTCTCAATAGCAGCAGCAGTTAACAAGATCAGGCATAGAGAACCAGTCATTCATTGGCCTTCTCAGATATGGAAAACTTCTCTTCACCCTGGATCTCAAGTAATATTTGGAAACTTCTGCAAGGAGTCTTTGTAGATGATCAGATGAAGACAGCTCAATTGCTTCTATGTGTTGTGTATGCAAGCAAGATCAAGATAGCATGCCCCACCTTTTATGGTCCTGCAGCTTCAGTTTGAAAATATGGAAGTGGTTAGGTAACATCTTCAACTTTCCCACTCCTGTTACATTTGATAATATCATACATTATGCAAAACTTCAAAGTCCCATAGTTAGAGAAGTATGGCTTACTGCAGCTTTTTCCACTATGAGAGAACTGTGGTTTCTTAAAAATAAGATCATATTTGAAAATGTAAAACCAAATGAAAATGCTTTCAAAAGCAGAATTTTATACTTGGTTCACTATGGAGGATACATAATGAAAGGGACAAGATGGAGTCAAGACTATGATTCCAATATTTTAAATTTCTTCCATCTGGGTCATAGGAGCACTAAGTTCACTGATATTAAAGAATGTTGCTGGTTGAATCCTCCAAGAGGATTTGTCTTGTTTTGCTGTGATGGTGCTGCAAAAGGAAATCCAGGCTTGGCAGGCTTTGGCATAATAGCAAGAGATCATGAATACACTGTTATTGGTACTATCTCAGGAGGGCTTGGAATAGCTTCAAATTATATAGCTGAGTCTCTTGCAATCATCTGGGCTATTGAGTGGGTAGTAAAACTACATTGTGACAAAGTCATTATAAGATCAGACTCAAAAACAGTGATAGAAGACTTTCAGAGGGGACACATTCCATGGTGTTTTAAATCAAGATGGCTTAAGGCTAAAACTTTACTATCCCAAATCTTTTATGAACATTGCTATAGATAAATCAACTTCTCTGCTGATAGTTTGGCTAAAAAAGGAGTACATCTGCAAATGGGAGAAGTTATTCATCATATTGGAAAACCAGCTAACTTAATACAGGTTGAGATGCCAAATAGGAAATACTATAGATTTTGTTGATTGCTCTTAGATATTTTGTATTTTCCTTTTTTGATTACTATTCATTTCTCATTTTTGTAAAAACACTTTAGTTATTCTTATAAATAAAAAAAAATGGTGATTCAGCAAAAAAATAATATTGAATGCTTTGTTACCAAGGTAACTTAGATTGCAAACCCTGATTTGAAAACTATGTAAAGGAGAACTCTAGCAACTGGGAAACCTAATCCCCACACCTCCTGTGTGATACTAGTTGCGACTAGAGTCGATTCTCCTTTAACCTTAGGTTTTTCACGAAACCCTATAGGTTAACGACTTAAAGACTTCTTTGGGATTGTGAAGCCAGACCCAACTATTTTCTCTGTAGTTGCGTGTTCTGATCTTGCTTTGTTCTATCGTATTGAGTACTATCTTCTCTAAGATTTGCTCGAGATTTAATCTCCGAAAGGTAAGATTAAAAGTAGTCACAACATCTTCGTCTCATCGTTTGTGATTCCACAATATCTTGTTTCGCTACCATACGATTAAGATTATTGTGAGGTGATTGATAATACTAGGCTGTTCTTCGGGAATATAAGTCCGGTTTATCAATTGGTTCCTGTGCACCTTGATTTATCAAAATACGAAACAAAACTCATAGGTATTTGAAAAGACGAGGGTACCCAAATATACCTCAATCTAAAACTTTTCCACCTATAAGTCCTTTTCCGAAAGTGAATTTCTATGGACTGAGTCGAGACAATACAACTAATCGGTTCACACTTCGTGTGATCGTCTATGGATACGAGATCGAGACAATACAACAACGAAGTATGTTTACTTAATAATAGGTTCGGACTTAACCAAACTCTAGGGATTGTCTATCAAGTAAAATAGGAATTAACGTTTGTGCGATTTACTTTAAATTATAATAAACACAATTATAATTGCGGAAAATAAAAGTAAATGACACAACAAGATTTTGTTAACGAGAAAACCACAAATACAGAAAAACCCCAGGACCTAGTCCAGAATTGAATACTCTAAGAATTAAGCCGCTATACAAAATCAAACCAACTTCGTATAGTTGAGACCAAGCAACTAAACCTATAGTTCACCTAGTTTCCTCAGTATCCCTGCGCCTCCAACTTGCAGTAAGTCACGTACTTGGAACAATTCCTTTGGTTCGTGTTCCAAATAGTAAAGGAACACAACAAATATGTTCGGTAACAACTCTTTTCAAAAAAAGTGATATGAGTTTGACAAAGGCTCTTCCGTTTAACCAATAAACTCCTTTGTCGGGTCCTTATATCAATCTCTTAACAACTACCGAAGTAATTGTAAGACTATGCAATCAATACTATTAATCACAAAGAAGTGTATTGATGCCGATCTACTCAACTAATCAATCTAATCTATCACAAGGATAAAACGATTATAGTTGGATCCCTTTCCAGCCGAAACAGGTATTGTGACACCAAAGATTATGAACCCAAAAAGTCTTCTTGTCTTCAAATCTTCTTTAATCTTCAATCAGCACCTGCACACAATCAACTTGAATCTCTTGTGATCAATCACACACAGAACGGAGTCTGTTAACATTGGATTATCACAAGACGTCTTTAGATCTACAAACAGTGTAAATATCCTTGTCGAAACTTCGATTTAGTTTGAGTGAATCTTATATCAGAAGAGAAGATTCTCAAGCATAAACAAACTAGGTGCAATCAAAGTTCAACCACCGTTAGTCAATCAAATCAATCAAAAACTAAAATAAACTGCAATCATTTATCTTAACCGGAACCAATTGAAACAAACATAGACATTATAGCACCGAAATTTTGTAAGCCTAAACAATTGATACCAAACAATAACGAAAGATAACAATAGTTTTTCTTAACCGGAAACAATTGAATCACAATCAAACATCCATACACAAATAATGGAATAAACATCAATTGTACCGAAAATTTTGTTAAGCAAAAGCAATAAAAATATGAAATAAAATTATGCTTTTCTTAAACAGGAAAACAATTAACTAACAAGATTTTTACCTCAAATTCCGCATCCTCTTCTCCCATTAAGATATGTCATTAAGCGCAAGTTCACTTAGAACTCTCCTCCATTGAAGTTGTCATCCTCCCGCCAAAACAAAAGAACAACAACAAAGATTAACCTTTACCAGAGAAAGGTTGAAAACCGGTTTTAACTAATGCGAAGCAAAAGTTGAAACCTCGAAACACATATGTTTTTATGCTAAACCAACAGATTCAACATATTGTGACTTTTTCACATATTGTTTCTACAGGAACCCCTCATGATCCTTTGATAAAGCCTACCAACATGGGCTAGAACTTAATCCCACTAAATCAAAAAGTCACCCAAACCATAAGGGTTCACACATTATGAGATCGAATATCAAGGTAATAAAACCGAAATCAAGCATCCCATAAACATACATAGCAATAGAATAAAGCATTCAAGCATAGGCTATGTAACCGAAAACTATCACAAGAAAAATTATAAAATAATAATTTTATTCATAATAAGATAGTTTTATTCATAATAGACCTAATACAATTATTAAAAGAAATCAAAAACTGAAGTCTATTTTTCCGGGTATTTACTCCTTCATCTCAGCACCGGTGAAGGATAGGTTATTACTTTCGCACTTCCACTTTTGAAATTCTTCCAGTAGATAACCTTGTTGTTTGACCAGAATTTCTTGCAGTTGAGATATTTTCGAGAAGGATTCTGCAAGAACATGTACTTCGGTCTTGGATTGAGCACAGAAGTGTGTCAATGCTTCAATACACTGATCTTTCTTCAGCATATTCTCTCTTTCCTTCTTGCTAAGCCAATCTCTCTTTTTGATCTTACTCCTTGATTTCTCGTCCAGAGATGATGCAGATTTATTCTTCAAGAGATCTTTCTGATCTAGCATCTTATCAAGAGAAGACATTGGATCCAGACCCATAGTTCGGACAAGGAATGACCAAAGAATAGAAGGATCTTTATATATATATATATTTTTCGAAAATATAATATTCCCATAAATACAAATATCTTAAATATTTTCAATTACTAGATTTTATTCCTGTAATCTACATGAAAGTGCCTTGAACTTTCTTCTTCCTTACACAAAAATTGGCACACAGTAAGGAAGATGTTCTAATGCCGTTTAAGTGGTATTAGTGTGATATTTTCTCTCACTATGGAATCTAGAACATCAAGAGTGTCCTTGATCTAGTATCATATGGCATAATCTCTTTTCGTTACCACTGGTTAACGAAACATCTTGAGATTGACTGAGGTTGCATATGCAACTTTTAGCAATTCTGTTCTTGAGACAGTTTTTGCATTTTGTCTTATTTTTTCCTTTACCATTAGATGACTTACAAACATCGGAATACATGTCCATTTTAAAAATGAGTCAATCACTAATGAAGGAGGAAAAAATAAGATTAACAACTAATACAATATTAGTTGTTTCCTCTTCTTCAGAATCATATGAATCAGAGGTCTCATCAAGAGTTACAGCCAGTGCCTTGCCTCCTGTGTATTTATTAAGATTGGGACATTCTTTAGCAATATGACCAAACCCTTTACACTTGAAGCATTGTGGCTGATATTCATCGTCTTCTTCTTGATCTTTCTTGACTGGAACACGATCATGTGGACGAGACGATCGATGAGTATCTTTAATGAATCTCTTACTCTTTTTCTTTAAGACATCTCGAAACTGTCTGGTGATTAGTGATAATGAATGTTCAATTTCATCATCAGACAATTCTGCAATCTGTTCATTTGAATCATCCAAATGTCTATTTTTCTCCATTGGAGCTTTCAGAATCTTTACAGCTTTAAAAACAATTCCCTTAGTTTGAATAGACTATGATTCATGATCAAAGATCTTTAACTTTCCAACGAGTGTGCTTCGTGAGAGAGTTGAAAGATCATTTGCTTCTATGATTGCATGCTTCTTAGAATCGTATCTTGATGGCAACGATCTGAGAATTTTGCATACTATGTCTTTTTCAGAGATAGTCTTTCCAAGAGAGAAAGAAGTATTAATTATCTCAGAGAGTTTGAGGTAAAACTCTTCAAAAGTGTCGTTGTCATCCATTCAAAGGCTTTCCCAGTCGGATAATAGAGTTTGGAGTCTAGCTTCTTTCTTTGAAGTGTTTCCTTCGAATACGATCTGAAGATTATCCCAAGCTTCTTTCGAAGTTAGGCATGTTTATACATGATGTTGTAGATCACGACTTACAGCATGTACAATAGCATTCAAACCATCTGAATTCTGCTTAACAAAAGCCTTTTCTTCAGTTGAGTAATCTACTAAGCGTTTAAACTCAGTTTCCGAATTTGCTACTTTCGGGCGATCATAACCATCGACGACTAATAGCCATGTATTAAAGTCTCGTGATTGAAGAAAAGATCTCATAGCATATTTCCACCATAGATAGTTTGATCCGTCAAATCTTGGCGGTACGTTAATCGAAGTCGATTCATGAGAATTCAAATTCATTTCTTATAGGTTGGATCGCACCAAACACAGATTGTTAGATCTTTTCGTGTTTGTCTGCTCTGATACCAATTGAAAAGACGAGGATACCCAAATATACCTCAATCTAAAACTTTTCCACCTATAAGTCCTTTTCCAAAAGTAATTGTCTATGGACTGAGTCGAGACAATATAACTAATCGGTTCACACTTCATGTGATCGTCTATGGATACGAGATCGAGACAATACAACAACGAAGTATGTTTACTTGATAATAGGTTCGGACTTAACCAAACTCTAGGGATTATCTATCAAGTAAAATAGGAATTAACGTTTGTGCGATTTACTTTAAATTATAATAAACACAATTATAATTGCGAAAAATAAAAGTAAATGACACAGCAAGATTTTGTTAACGAGGAAACCTCAAATGAAGAAAACCCCCGGGACCTAGTCCAGAATTGAATACTCTCAGAATTAAGCCGCTATACAAAATAAAACCAACTTCGTATAGTTGAGACCAAGCAACTAAACCTATACACTACAACAAACAGACGCATTTATGACACTCTGTTTGCAACATTATAAATAACGTCAAAAAATATATCCTAATGTGACGCAAAATACGTCGCATTAGCTAGGTGCTAGAATAGTGTGAGCTTATTAATTTGCAACACCCGTATTGGTGTCGTAAATAAAAATTTAACTAAATTAAATTCTAAAATTAACATTATCTCGTTTCTGGTCAAAAGATTCCTTTCAAAACTATTTTTGGTCAACAACTAACTAACCATTATGGTGCAAATAAATATACAAAAAAGAATAAAACAAAAGGAAAAAAGAAAAAGAAAAAAAAGGATAAAGATGAATAAACCGCCCAAGAGTTAGCTTCCATGTTTATATTTTTTTTGTTTTAGAAAATGTATTTAGATTTCCATATTAATTAACCCTAAAATATCCCATTTTCTTCTTCTCTTCTTCCTTCTTCTAAACGAGCCGCCACCATCCTCAAATCTTGTTTATTCACTGTAAAGATTCAAGACATACATATATAAGTTTCCCTGTTAGATTTGGTTTATTAGTTTTTGAATAAACTAGATTAGTTTTCTCTGTTATTAAACTATCCTCCACCACCACCAAGCTTAACCGGTCATCACCAAACTTGTTATTATACTAGCCTATCACCACCAAATCTTATTTAACATATGTTAGTTTCTCTGTAACTAAAGACACTTTGGATTTAATTATTTTTTCATGATGTATATTTATATGTAATCAAGAAAAAAAGGGAGGAAACATAAAAATACTCTTTGGGCTAAGAAGTTGAAGATGTAATCGATGTTGGTATTCCTTTTGTCTGCTACTTTATAAATATCAAAATCATTACTGATTTGTGGCTTTTGTTTTTTCCCCCTGTTTTACAGCCTTGTATGTGGAATTTCTTTCAAAGATGGAAGACTATAATTGAGTTTATTCGTCCAAGAGTCACTATAACTCAGAGAACTGATGCCAGATCCAGAGAAACCAGGATGAGGATTGGAATTAAATTTCGTTGTCAAAAGCTATGAAAGAAATCAATTTAGATCTAAATTTTTTGAAATTTTTGTTCAATTTTTAGTTAAATTGTTATATATTATCCATTTTTTCTATCTCTCTAAATTTTTTTTTCGATTTCTGTAATTCTAGTTTAATATACAATCATTTTTACTCTGTTCAACTTATTCAACGCATAGTGATTATTCATAATTGCACAATTTTTTTTTTAATTTGACTACAAATTGTTAATTTCTTTAAGAAATTGTTGTAAATATTAAATGTAGTGAACTAAAAGACCATTATTTTTTTATTTTTTTTATTAATAATTCTCAAAATAACTAAATAATTTATAATATTCTCAAAATAAATAATTTATTAATAAAATGGAAAAGTAAGCTTACGTGGCACACAAACTATTTGTGACGCTTTTAGCGTCAGACGGAGTATTTGCAACACCTATTATTGTAACGCATTGACCGACAAACAAAAAACGTCAGAAAACTGTATTTCTGACGCAAAATCCAATATTTGTGACATTATTTTTTATTGCAAAAACCACGTTTTGTTGTAGTGATAGTTCACCTAGTTTCCTCAGTATCCCTGCGCCTCCAACTTGCAGTAAGTCACGCACTTGGAACAATTCCTTTGGTTCGTATTCCAAACAGTAAAGGAACAAAAAATATGTTCGGTAACAACTCTTTTCAAAAAAAGTGATATGAGTTTGACAAAGGCTCTTTCGTTTAACCAATAAACTCTTTTGTCGGGTCCTTAGATCAATCTCTTAACAACTACCGAAGTAATTGTTAGACTATGCCATCAATACTATTAATCACAAATAAGTGTATTGATGCCGATCTACTCAACTAATCAATCTAATCTATCACAAGGATAAACCGATTATAGTTGGATCCCTTTCCACCCGAAACAAGTATTGTGCACACCAAATATTATGAACCCAAAAAGTCTTATTGTCTTCAAATCTTCTTTAATCTTCAATCAACACCTGCACACAATCAACTTGAATCTCTTGTGATCAATCACACACAGAACGGAGTCTGTTAACGTTGGATTATCACAAGACGTCTTTAGATCTAAAAACAGTCTAAAGATCCCAGTCGAAACTTCGATCTAATTTGAGTGAATCTTATATCAGAAGAGAAGATTCTCAAGCATAAACAAACTAAGTGCAATCAAAGTTCAACCATCGTTAGTCAATCAAATCAATCGAAACTAAAATAAAATGCAATTATCTAGTTTCCCACCAACGGTACTAATAGAGCTTCTCAATCCCAAAGAAGTCTTTAAACTGACCGGCCGTAAGAGATTTCGCCTAATTAGGTTACTTTCTTCTCCGAATAGGCGGCTCCACCAGTAACAACACAACTGAGGTAGTTTTGCTGGCTCTGAGGATTAGTTTGCTAGTAATGCAAACTTAAGTATTTATAGACAAGGAAGTTTGGACACCAAGGAATTTCAAAAACCGAATAATCTCAAAGATATGCAATAAACACAAAATCGGTTTTCATAACTCCTGGAAATGCACTGTCCAAATATTGACCGAAATCCCCATAGAAAAATCTATAATCAGTAAATGCACATTACTAATTATTATTTTCTAAAGATATGCATTTAATTGCTGGAAATTAAATAGCATATAAAAACTAAGAAACCTTAGTTAAAAGATTCTAAATTTATTTCGATCCTGGGATTCTCCTTTAGCTATTAAGGAATATCTTTGAACAATTAATGATAAGAGTTACTGCACATGTTCAAAGTATGTCGACATCCTTACTTTGCAAATCCTTTTTCATACTTACAATCTTGGAACCGATTTGCCACACTTCCAAACAAGTTTAGAATTGGTTCATCTGACTTCCATGAACTATGTGATTGATTATCCTATCAAATCACCAATCATGGGTTTCACGGTTCTACCAAAACAAGTTCGGTTCTACCTCCATGTGAGTACTGTGCATAGTCACACTAGTTACCAAAATTCGGTTGACTAGGTACTAGGAT
Source organism: Papaver atlanticum (assembly GCA_023531105.1). Classification (NCBI taxonomy): domain Eukaryota; kingdom Viridiplantae; phylum Streptophyta; class Magnoliopsida; order Ranunculales; family Papaveraceae; genus Papaver; species Papaver atlanticum. The sequence continues at coordinate 5,525,373 of JAJJMB010008870.1, read as the reverse complement.
CGATTCCCCACAACTTATGGTAACTACCTGTATTCGGTTGCACATGTCCATAGGATTGGTTTCCCCAAAACTACAAACTTGTTGCACATGTTCATAGGATCGGTTCCCTCATCTACTAAAAACGTGTTGCACCTCTTACAAGGATCGATTCCCCTCTTGTAAATTTGTTGCACCTCTTACTAGGATCGGTTCCCTAATGGCTAGATAAAAGTTGTTATTTACAAGGCATCGATCATACCATCTTGAGTGATTACTTAAGATCGGTTTCACTAATAAAAGTCATACCAATACATAGGTCAGGCCTTGTGAATAGTTTTACCAAGATACATAAACAAGTTTATGAGCGGTTATACTAAACACACATATTGGTAATTCAAAATAGATTTGCAATGAATAACAATACCAATAAGCCTAGCAATTTCCCTTTCGATTCACAAAACGAGTTTATGAACTTACTTCCTTTAAGCAATAAACCTCGTATTGTATTCCTTAATACTATGTCTAACTAGAGTATCATACACAGCTTCGCAGTTATGTTTTCAATATGCATGACTTGAAAGATACGTTAGGGAATGAAACAGTTCAAGTCCAATATTACTAACCTCAAGAGGAAAGATGATGTTGTCGTTGTAGCTCCATACTTCTTCACATTCATCAAGTCTTCATGTAATAATTGTAAGTCTCATATCCTAATACTTTCAAGCTAACCTATACGAAGTTGACTCTAGTATATAATCAAGCGACTCTTTAAATGAGTTTTGATTCACTAAAATATGACAACTAAACTTGACATACCAACGCTTGGTGGGTTCAACCGAGCTATGCGCTAACAGTATTTCTATGGGAGACAAATTTTTCTATTCCTATAGACTTTTATGTGTGAGACAGATTTGTTTATCAAGTCTTCGACTTTGGGTCGTAGCAACTCTTGTTTGTGGTTGAGATCATCTAAGGGAATCAAGTGTGTAGTATCCTGCTGGGATCAGAGCCGTAAGGAGCACGACTATACTTTGAATCAGTGTGAGATTGATTAGGGTTCAACAACATTTCAGTCCGAAGTTAATTGGTAGCAGGCTAGTGTCTGTAGTGGCTTAATACAGTGTGGTGTTCAAAGCTGGACTAGGTCCTGGGGTTTTTCTGCATTTGCAGTTTTCCTCGTTAACAAAATTCTGGTGTATGTGTTATTTCTTTTCCGCATTATATTTTGTTATATAATAGAAATATCACAGGTGGTGCGTTAAGATCAATCAATTATGAATCCAACCTTTGGTTGTTGATTATATTGATTAACACTTGAACATTGGTCTTCGGTACCGTTCAAGTTGCTTCACATAATAATCTGGCTCGCGGATTTCTATCTGTTTGATTTGCTGATTACATTATGAAACAGAGATATAAACTCTTTGATATACTTTTCTATAGATTGAGTCTAACTGTCTAGTTGATTCTCTTGAAAGTATATTGGAGTTTGTCTATTCAGATTGCCGAACGAAATATTGGGTGTGGTTGTTAGACCCCCGCTTTTTCAATTGGTATCAGAGCAGGCAAACACATTTAAGACCTCAGAAGTCTGTGTTTGTAGCGATCTGAATATGGACAGAAGTGTTATCTCTAATAACGTACCAGTTCAGAAATTACCAGATGATTCTGAAAGCTTGGATTCACTTGAGAGAACTGTCACATCTAAGTCAATATCTAAACATTCTCTTGATGTAAAAACTGTTGATTGGGAAACACTCCTTGAAGAACAGTTGGATGAACTTTCTCATGAAAGTGATTCAGATATTGATAGAGATGTTGATGAGGAAGTCTCAGAGTATGTTAAGTTTTTGGATTCATTGAAAATGAAGAAGATTACAACTTCTCATGTCATATCTCTTCTGACTCCTCTCTGTCGAGAAAACAAGAAATTGAAAAGGATTTACGGAGGTTTTTATGGTCGGAATCGCTCTTACGAGTTGGTCCTCAAAGATACTGAGGAAAACCTGAGTAGAAAGTCACTTGAATGTGATCGTGTTTATCAAAAATACTTCTTGTTGGAAGAGAAACTTGCAGAAATTGAAAGAAGAATTAACTCTCAGCAAGCAAGTTTTGATGACCGAGAAAGCGTTTTTCTCGCTCGAGAAAAACGCCTTGAGGCTGATTTAGCTGCTACTCTTGATAAAATTAAGATGTTGGAGGATGACTTGAAAAAGTTCAATACTAGTTCAAGGATATTAACCACTATGCTAGGAGCAAGTAAAAGTCATCGTGATACACGAGGATTGGGCTATAAGGGAATAGATGCTCCAAGCATTAGCAAAGAGGTAAAATTTGTCAAGGCTAGTGATTCTTCTCAACAAAAGGTTTCCACTGATGGCAAAAGTGAAATACCTTCACTGGCAGTTAAGGTTCAAAAGAGCAAAGTATATCAACCTCCAAAGTCAGCACACCCGGATCGAGGTAAGAACATTCCTTATGTTTGCCACTATTGCGGAAATAAAGGTCACCTAGAAAGGAGATGTCATTTCTGTATAAGGAATGAGAAACTTCATGATGTTCTTGTTTGGGCATCACAAGAAGTTTTGAAACCAAGATCATATATTAAGACTAATCCCCTTAAAGTTATAGGTTGTAACTGTCCAACCTTTAGGCAAAGGAATCAGTGCTGTGATAAACCTAGATTTGCCTATAAACGTCATACGAATCTTTTTCACAATTGTAATGGTTATCAAAAGGATAACTTCGTAAAGACGAAGACAAGATCCGATGCTCCCAATTGGAGAAAGACTAACTTGCAAAAGAATAGTCAATCCAATTCTCTTTCCGAGAATTCTTGAAGAGAGTAATGGGAAGAAGGTTCCGGTTGTTCTTAAACGCACTCAGAAGTGGATACCAAAGAAAGTCAATGATGTTTTGCGTGTGAAAAGGAATGATCTCCCATAAAATTCCATGACTATGGAGAAGGCAGTATCCATGATGTTTGCATACTGCTCCATATCATGAAAATTCGTTTGCAAACCCGTATGCATACTTGCCTGTAGACGTCGATATTCGGTAAACCTGTTTTGGCCGTATCTTCTTCGTCCGCAGTCGGAATGACCTAATTCTTTTTGCATTCTCTTCCTATTTGAATTCTATTAAAAATGGAGATGATAATTTTTGAATTTGGATGAGTTAAGATTGGTATTTGTCCTGTCTCTTGTTTTTGAGTGTTTATCTCTATTTCGTCGCACTTGTTCCACTTCTCTTGGACTTGCTTGGATTCTTGGAGTACCACTCTTTGAAGCTCATTTGTAGCTTTTACAAGAATCTAGTTGGTGAATCACAAATAAGGAAGTTCAAGAATGGGCAGTAGTACGCATTTCTATGTGATTCTTGAATGTTCATAACATCTTATGTGAACTATGGTGCATGGTCATTAATGACTTTGTATGTTATTTTTTGTTAAGAAAATCTTTTTATACGCCTTTGGTAGCTATTCTTGGTGTAAATCCGTGCGAAAAAGATTGATTCTACCCACTAAGGACAAACCATCTTATATGTGCATTACGAGTTTGTCTTGATGTCTAGGAAATTTCTTATGAGAATTTATTATTGTGTTTTTAAGAAGGATAACTAGGGTTTGGAATAGCCATTATTATGAGTACACATAGCTATTGCCAACGTTTTCATCTTGCAATGTTTTTAGATTTATTTGTTTAAATTCTAAAGTTTATTTGGAAGATGATTTTTGTAGTATTAATCTTTATGATTTTATATATTGCAAATTGTTATGGGATATGTTGTTTACGTCCGTGAACCTTGACCGTCCCATATTTGTTCAAAAGTTAACTCTATTATATGTCGATATGAAAGTATTGATAAAAGATAGAATGAACTTTTGACTACAAAAGTTAAGCCTTTTATGTCATTATGCAAATATTGATGGAAGAAAGGATGAACTTTTGTTTACAAAGATTAAGTCTATTATATATCATTGTGCAAATAGTGATGAAAAATAAAATAAATCTTTAATTATTCTGCAGTATTGGTCTTTCCCTGATCCACATCTTTGTGTATGTACTGTGTTGCTCCGTAAGTTCTCTTATGTTGAGTATGGCTAATTGAATTGATCATTTTCCTTGTGGTTAATTCAATTGAGATTTTTGGATACAAATTCGTGTTTCATGTGATTTGTTAATGTCCAAAGAAATCCTTCTTTTCTTGTAAAAGTAAGGTCGCTCTTGTTGTTCTTTCGGGAATTACATTATATGGGGGAGAGTTCTTAATTGAACTTGTGCTTAATTGCCAAATCTTTGTGGGGAGTGCGGCTGTGGAATATTGTAGGGGTTATCTTGTATCTTTATAAACTCCTTGATGAATGCATTTAGTTTCGGCTATTTGATGTCATCTAAACAAGTTGGTATGTTATTCTCTTTTGGTCATGAAGTATCTCTATGAAAATTTCATGAGGATCCCACCAGTTTTCGTACCTTTGTTAATTTATATTGACAAAAAGGGGGAGAATTAATGTGTAGTTCACACTACAAATACATATGGTTTACGGATCATTATGTAAGGGGGGAGTGGTTTTCATATTGATATGAAGTATTGACTAAGGGGGAGTGATACATATCACCATAGTATTGTTGTCAAAGTTGTGATACAATTGGACTTTGATACTGTATAATGATACTATGACACTGTATAACAATGATTGAGAGCTACTGTTTTCTCATTGTTATAGCTACGGATCTTCAACAACGATGATGCTGATTTGAACACATTTGGAATCGTTGGAGTACTTGGAAGTGACGAAGATTTCGAGTAATGTTGAAGAACCAAGGAGATCAAGCATTTGGATGAGAAGCTATAAAGTTTATTTATTTTGTAATCCATATGTATTGATAGTTTTGTCACTAAAATTGACAAAGGGGGAGATTGTTAGAGCATTGCTCGGTCGAACTCGCAAGCGTTGTTATCTCAAGCTTGTTTGTTAATGTTAGTGATCAAAACTATAAGTCCTGATTTCTAGTCTACTTATAATTTCTCGGACTAGGATAGATTGTGTAGTTCAGCATTAAGCTTCACGGCGTTCATCAATTGATGAAGAAAAACTACTAAGGAGGGCTTGTGGAACTTCATCAACAAAAGATATGTGGAGACTGAAACTCATCTATCACTTGGAAAGTCTATTTCTACTCTATATCCTATATTGAGACAAAAGTCGTATTACTATAGTTTTCGATTATACACATTTGAGATTTCGAGCTGAGTTTAACCCGCTTACATATTTCTTGAAATATGTGTTGGTAAGCTTTCGCTTCAACCAAGTTCATCTTATATTCTTGACGAAAGTCAAAAGATGATCATGTGAAAATCGCCGAGTAACATCTTACATGGTTTGTGTGATACAATCATTTGGTGTAGACTTGGATTGTTTCGTTATGATTATTTCAATAACTTGGAAATTGCTTTGATGCTAATAGTGTGTGAAATGGCTATTGTCATCCTCTAAGAATGTTTCAATGATTGAAATAAAGTTTAGAACACTTAACCAACATTGGATTATAAACATGTTGTGCACTCTTGAATATGTGTGATCCATGTTAGGGAACCATAGTATGCATACATGTATGCGTACCTGTTGGTTTGAGAAGTCCGGGAACCTAAGTGCGCATACCCGTACGCATACTGGCGTAAGGTTTGTGACCGTAAATTTCTGCTGGGTTTGGAGGTATGCGTACCCGTTCGCATACTTGCGAAAACCAAACTTGGTCCGGCTATTTCAAGTATGCATACCTGTTTGCATACTTGAATGGTTAAAGTTCTAAAATTGGTTGTAACATGAACAAATACATTTATATAATAAGGAATGCATTCTTTGCAAACCGTGGCTATAATGTTCATGAATTGATTTGAGTGAATCAAACCGATTTTGCTTCAATTGTGTTCTTGTATACTTCTATGAGAATATAGCAATTGAACAACTCTTTAACTAGTTTCATTTGAGTCATTTGAACTAGTTATGGTTAAGATGAATAAGGTTGATATGAGAGTGTTCATATAGCTAACCTCGGTTAACTACTGTTGAGCCAACATGGAGTACACGTTTAGGTACAGTTACATAAACCTAAATGAGGGTACATTTCATTTGTGTATAACAAGCTAAGTTCGATCTAACGGTTGAAAGATATTAGCTTGTATCTAATCAGGTTTTCATCTAACGGTGAATATTGAATGCTTTGTTACCAAGGTAACTTAGATTGCAAACCCTGATTTGAAAACTATATAAAGGAGAACTCTAGCAACTGGGAAACCTAATCCCCACACCTCATGTATGATACTAGTTGTGACTAGAGTCGATTCTAATTTAACCTTTGGTTTTTCACGAAACTATGTAGGTTAACAACTTAAAGACTTCATTGGGATTGTAAAGCAAGACCCAACTATTTTCTCTGTAGTTGCGTGTTCTGATCTTGCTTTGTTCTATCATATTGAGTACTATCTTCTCTAAGATTTGCTCGAGATTTAATCTTCGATAGGCAAGATTAAAAGTAGTCACAAACATCTTCGTCTCATTGTTTGTGATTCAACAATATCTTGTTTTGCAACCATACGAATAAGATTATTGTGAGGTGATTGATAATACTAGGCTGTTCTTCGGGAATATAAGTCCGGTTTATCAATTAATTCCTGTGCACCTTGATTTATCAAAAGACGGAACAAAACTCATAGGTATTTCTGTGGGAAACAGATTTATCTATTCCAATAGACTTTTCTGTGTGAGACAGATTTGTTTATCAAGTCTTCGACTTTTGGTCGTAACAACTCTTGGTTGTGGGTGAGATCATCTAAGGGAATCAAGTGCGTAGTATCCTGTTGGGATCAGAGGCGTAAGGAGCACGACTATACCTTGAATCAGTGTGAGATTGATTAGGGTCCAACTACATTCCAGTCCAAAGTTAATTGGTAGTAGGATAGTGTCTGTAGCGGCTTAATACAGTGTGGTGTTCAAAGATGGACTAGGTCCCGGGATTTTTCTGCATTTGCAGTTTTCCTCGTTAACAAAATTCTTGTGTCTGTGTTATTTCTTTTCCGCATTATATTTTGTTATATAATAGAAATATCACAGGTTGTGCGTTAAGATCAATCAATTGTGAATCCAACCTTTGGTTGTTGATTATGTTGATTGACACTTGAACATTGGTCTACGGTACCGTTCAAGTTGTTTCACATAATAATCAGGCTCGCGGATTTCTATATGTTTGATTTGCTGATTACATTGTGAAACAGGGATATAAACTCTTTGATATACTTTTCTATAGATTGAGTCTAACTGTCTAGTTGGTTCTCTTGAAAGTATATTGGAGTTTGTCTATTCAGATTGCCGAACGAAATATTGGGTGTGGTTGTTAGACCCCCGCTTTTTCAAGATTCAGTCAAACTAGATCGAAGTGTCGACAGGATCTTTAGAACTGTTTGTAGATCTAAACTTGTGATAATCCATTGTTAACTGACTCCGTTTTGTGCGTGATTGATCACAAGAGATTCAAGTGGTGTTGTGCAGGTTTAATTGAAGATTAAATAAAATTTGAAGACGAAGAAGATTTCTTATTGGTTTCTCATATCTTTGTGTAGCACAAACCTTGATCGGCTGGGATCCAACTAGAATCTGATTTATTCGATTAATTAGTTGCGTGAGATCAGTAACACCTAATAGTTCTCTTGAGATCTATTTTGATTGTTACAAATCTGAATCTTATTACTTAGGTAAAAGAGATTGGATTGATCAAACCAGGCAAAAGAGTTTATTAGTGTAAACGGAAGAGCCTTTGCATATGAATTGAGATATCTTTATCTGGAAAGAATCAAGAGAGTTGTTACCAAACAGATTTTTGTTCCTTTACTGTTTGGAATACGAACCAAAAGAATTGTTCTAGTGCGTGCACTCATCGAAGTCGGAAGCGCAGGGATACTAAGGAAACTAAGTGAACTAGGGGTAGTTGCTTGGTCTCATCTATACGAAGTTGGTTTAGATTTTGTATAGCGGCTTAATTCTGAGAGTATTCAATTCAGGACTAGGTCCCGGGGGTTTTCTGCATTTGCGGTTTCCTCGTCAACAAAATCTTGTTGTGTCTTTTATTTTTCTATTTCCGTAATTATAATTATTTATTATAATTAGAAGTAAAATACACAAACATTAACTCTGTACATACTTGATAGTGATGCTATAGAGTCTGGTTAAGTCTGAACCTATTATCAAGTATCATACTTCGTTGTTGTATTGTCTCGATCTTGTATCCATAGACGATCACACAAAGTGTGAATTCCGATTTGTCGTATTGTCTCGACTTTGTCCATAGACAATCACTTTCGGTAAGAGGACTTATAGGTGGATAAATTAAAGATTGTGGTGTATTTGGGTACCCTTGTCTTTTCAATAATAACAATCATAATGCGGAAATAAAGTAAATAACACAGAAAGATTTTGTTAACGAGGAAACCGCAAATGCAGAAAAACCCCGGGACCTAGTCCAGTTATGAATACTCTCATAATTAAGCTGTTATACGAAATCTAATACCAACTTCGTATAGTTGAGACCAAGCAGACTACCCATAGCTACTTAGTTCCTCAGTATCCCTGCGCCTTCGACTTCTAGAGTCACGTACGTGAATCACCAATCCTTTTGATCGAGTATTCCAAACAGTAAAGGATAAAGTTGTTTGGTAACCACTCTATTCAATCTTTGGTTATAAGATATTATGAGTCGTTGACAAAGACTCCTCCATTTAATCTATTAAACTCCTTTATCTGGTTAGATCAATCTAAAGTTTGATTACCGAAATAACGAATTTCTAGATTTGCAATCAAACAATATAGAACTCAAAGAGCAACTATAAAGTGATGTCGATCTCACGCAACTAGCCAATAAAGTCTATCAAAGATAAACACGATTCTAGTTGGATCCTAGCCGATCAAGGTTTGTGCACTAAATTCACAAGATACGAAAACTAATAAGAAAATCTTCTTTGTCTTCAAATCTTCGATTATCTTTTTAATAACCTGTACAACACAACTTGAATCCTCTTGTGATCAATCACACACAGAACAGATTCTGTTAACAATGGATTATCACAAGATGTATTTAGATTCGAAAATGGTTCAAAAGATCCCGTCGATACTTTGATCTAGTTTGAGTGAGCCTTATATCAGAAGAGAAGGTTCTCAAGAATAAACAAACTAGGTGCAATCAAAGTTTTAATAACCGTTATTTGATCAAATCAATAATTAAAAACTAAAATAGCAATGCAATTATCTAGTTTCCCACCAACGGTACTCGTAGAGCTTCTTGATCCCACTGAAGTCTTTAAACGAGCGGTCATAAGAGATTTCGCCTAATTAGGGTACTTTCCTCTCCAGATAGACGGTTCCACCAGAAATAACACGAATGAAGTTTTCCTAGCTCTTAGGATAGTTTGCAAGAAATGCAAACTCAAGTATTTATAGAGGAAGGTTGTTTGGACAACAAGGAAATTCCAAAACCGAAAATATTCTCAAGATATTCATTAAAGTACCTAGTTTCTGTTTTCCTATTTGCAATTAATTAATTACCAAACCATATTTCCGAAAATTCCCATAGAAAACTCCTATTATTAGTGTAGCACATTAACTAATAATATTTTCCAGAGGATATGCTTAAATTGCTGGTAATTAAAACATATATTATGAAAATCATAATTTAATGATTTTCACTATTTCGGTTTGGGATCACCATGAGTATCAAGTAATATCTTTGAACAATTAATGATAAGAGTTATGTACATGTTTACATAATGTCGACATTTAGAAATTTCTCAGCAAACCCTAATTTAAACCTTCGCACAAAACATAAAGAGATATGTGAATATTGGAAACTCGGATTTGCTCCTTGGAATCGTTTCTACCATGACTGACAATGTAAGTTGTGATCGGTTATACCATGCTTCCCAAACTAGGTTGTGACCAGTTACACCATGCTTCCCAGAGGTAGCTTGTGATCGGTTACACCTTACTTCCGAGTTAGCTTGTGATCGGTTACACCTTGGTTCCAAGTAGCTTGTGACCGATTACAACTAACTTCCCAAATTTGCTTGTGATCAGTTACACCTTGCTTTCAAAAGGTAGCTTGTGGTCGATTACAACTAACTTCTCAATGTAGCTTGTGACCGGTTACACCATGCTTCACAAAGTAGCTTGTGATTTATTACAACATACTAGATATAGGTTATGACCGGTTATACCTCAATTCTCAACATAAGTTAAGATAGGTTCTACCTTGTTATCTTGCATTGGTCATCCAAAAGATATTCAATAAAGAACCAGGCCAATCATGATTTCCCTTTCGATTATGAAACAAGTTCATACATCTACTTCCATAAACTAATGTAATAATACATAGTTTTTTAGGATGAAATCACACCGTTTTCAATATAATCCGACTTGAAAGATACGTTAGAAATTGAAACAAGATCAAGTCAATATTACTAACCCCAAGTGGAAGGATGATGTCTTCGTTGTAGTCGTTACTTCTTCTCATACTCCAGGTCTTCGAAGTAATACTTGTATGTCTCAACATTCCTAGACTTTCTAGTCTAACCTAAACGAAGTTGACTCTAGTATTTAACCAAGCGACTCTAGATGAGTTTTGATACTAAAATATGACAACCAAACTTGACATACCAAAGCTTGGTGGGTTCAACCGAGCTATGCTCTAACAATCTCCCTCTTTGTCAATCTTAGTGACAAAACTCTATTACATATGGAGATAAACGAATTACAAAATAACTCATTCTTCATACGCTTGATTCCAAGTTTCAACAGCACAATAACCTACATATATTTAAAAAATAAATGACATTGTTGACATTTGAATAACCTGCTAGGTAAATATTCAATCCGAACATCTCTGTTATTCCCCTTTTGTAGTATGAAATACTACACATCATGATGATATGTTTCTCCCCCTTAGTCTATGCTTTACTCTTTCGTTAGATATAACGTTTAAGCACATATATCCTTTCTTAGTGATTATAAATCACTTGTTTACTCTATATATTTCTCCCCACTTTTTCCACAAAAATGACAAAGGTACGAGCAAACAAAAGGACAAACCGAAAGGATCTTAAAAATTGATAAGACTTGTACAACCTATAAGAGTTAAGCACGAAGGTTTCACATACCATTTTAGATAACCAATACTAAAACCAAAACTACAAAAGTAATCTAGCTTTAGTATGTTATCAAGGAAACAATTGCCTGAAGCAATTTTATTTTAGTCCGATAAATCAACTAAGATAACTTAGTTATTAACCGAACTGATATCTTGGTTACGGTTCAGATACATACACAATTGGTTCATTCTATAAGAAACAAATAGAGATCAGAATTAACTTCATTTCTATTATCCGGAATCAAATGGACTAAACAAATGACCCCATAATTTCTGTTAAGCCAAAAACAATAGATATAAACCAAATAATTGACTTGTTGTAGGTTTTCTTAATCGGAAGCAATTGGAATAAATATAACCAATATAATTATCGCAATTGCACCGAATTTCGTCAAGCCAAAACAATCGATACCAAACAATAAAGAAGATACCAAATCGTTAAGTCAATAGAACTGACACACTTTTTCTTAACCAAAAAAACTTAAATCACAATAATCAATCCATACAACATAATGAAACATATCAATTGTACTGAAATTTTGTTAAGCAAAAGAAAAATATATGCAATAAAATCAAGCTTTTCTTAAACCGGAAAAACGATTAACTAACAATAAAAATCGTTACCTCAATTTCCGTATCCACTTTTCCCCATAAAGATATATCATTTAAGCGCAAGTTCAAATAAGAACTCCCCCCTGTTTGTTTTCATCCTCTCGCAAGAACAAATGAACAACAACAAGAGCAACCTTTACCAGAGAAAGGTTGAATCGGTTTTAACTAATGCCTGCCAATAGCAAAAGTTTAAACCCAAAACCCACATGTTATGCTAAACATAACTTATGTAAACATAAATTGATATCAACATATTATGACTTTTCACACATGAGTATTAATCATAACACCTTATGATCCTTTGATAAAGCCTATAAACAAGGGCTAGAACTTAATCCCGCTAAATCAAAAAGCCACACAAATCATAAGGGCAACACAATATGAGATCGAGTAATTAGGTGTTGATGGTGGATTTTCGACAAAGGCTAAAATCGTAAAATCATGATACTGCATGTTTCTGACCCGTCTTCAGAAATGTATGTGAACATCCTCTCAGAGCTATGATGAATATGTTCCTCAAAAAGGCCTCTCAGCTGATCTTTCGACTCTTTGCACATTTCATCATCACCACTACGTAGAAACAAAATGATTGGAAGGCTCTTAGACATATTGCATGCTAGTATAGAGCGTTAACGTCTTCAGGACGTCACACTCTTTGTTGTTCCCTGACTATGTAGAGAAAATGTGTATAGAATCTC
>JAJJMB010008870.1:5486017-5512879 GCA_023531105.1 Papaver atlanticum | reverse complement strand
CTCTTTGTTGTTCCCTGACTATGTAGAGAAAATGTGTATAGAATCTCTTAATGATTGGACGGCTCCTAGACATATTGCATGCTAGTATATAGCGCTAACGTCTTTAGGACGTCATACTGTTTGTTGTTCCCTGACTGAAAAAGCGGGGGTATCACAACCACACCCAATATTTCGCTTAGCAATTTGTATGGACAAACTCTAATATACTTTTAAGAGAATCAACTAGACAGTCAGACTATATCTTAACAAAAAGTATATCAAAGAGATATATTTCAATTTCTCGATTCAATCCACACTCAAACAAATAGGGATTTGCGAGCCTGATTGAACACAAGAGAAATAACTTGAACGATACCGAAGACCAATGTTCAAGGATCAATCAATTTCAATTAACAACCAAAGGTTGGATTTACCAATTGATCAATTCAACGCACAACCTGTGATATTTCAATTATATAACAAAATATAATGCGGAAAAGAAATAACACAGCCACCATAAGTTTTGTTAACGAGGAAACCGCAAATGCAGAAAAACCCCGGGACCTAGTCCAGATTTGAACACCACACTATATTAAGCCGCTACAGACACTAGCCTACTAAAAACTAACTTCGGTCTGGACTGTAGTTGAACCCCAATCAATCTCACACTGATTCAAGGTACAATTGCGCTCCTTGCGTCTCTGATCCTAGTCGGATACTACGCACTTGATTCCCTTAGCTGATCTCACTCACAACTAAGAGTTGCTACGACCCAAAGTCGAAGACTTTAATAAACAAATTTGTCTCACACAGAAAAGTCTACATGAATAGATAAATCTGTCTCCCACAGAAATACCTACGAGTTTTGTTCCGTCTTTTGATAAATCAAGGTGAACAGGAACCAATCGATAACCCAGACTTATATTCCCGAAGAACAGACTAGAATTATCAATCACCTCACAATAATCTTAATCGACTAGCGAAACAAGATATTGTGGAATCACAAATGATGAGACGAAGATGTTTGTGACTACTTTTATATTTTGCCTATCGGAGATATCAATCTCAAGCCAATCTTACGATTGCACTCAATCACGATAGAAACAGCAAGATCAGATCACGCAACTACAGAGAAAATAGTTGGGTCTGGCTTCAAAATCCCAATGAAGTCTTTAAGTCATTAACCTACAGGGTCTCGAGAGAAACCTAAGGTTAAAGGAGAATCGACTCTAGTTTATGCAACTAGTATCACACAGGAGGTGTGGGGATTAGGTTTTCCAGTTGCTAGAGTTCTCCTTTATATACTCTCCAAATCAGGGTTTGCAATCTAATTTACCTTGGTAACAAAGCATTCAATATTCACCGTTAGATGAAAACCTGATTAGATTCAAGCTAATATCTTTCAACCGTTAGATCGAGTTTAGCTTGTTATATACAAATGAAATGTAACTTCATTTAGGTTTGGGTAACCGTACCTAAACGTGTACACTTAGTTGGTTCAACAATAGTTAACCAATGGTTAGCCATATGAGCACTTCATATCAACCTTATTCATCTTCACCATAACTAGTTCAAGTGACTCAAATGAACTAGTTAGAGAGTTGTTCAATTGCTTAGATCTCATTGAAGTATACAAGATACAAATTAAGCAAAATCGATTTTGATTCACTCGAATCAGTTCATGTACATTATAGCCATGGTTTGAAAAGATTGCATTCCTTATTTTATAAATGTTTTAGTTCATGAACAAACCGATTTTAGAAAGTAACCTACCTAAGTATGCAAACAGGTACGCGTACTTAAGTAACCGGATGAGGGTTTTTTTTCCTTTCAAACTCCAGCAGAAATTCACGGACGTGAACTTTCCGCCAGTATGCGTATGGGTACGCATACTTACCCGGATTTCCAACAACCGCCAGTACGCGTACGGGTACGCATACTTTGGGTTCCCGATATTGGACTTTTACACAAATGTGAGAATACACTATGTTTATATTCAAAGATGGTTACATGTTCTAAACTCTCATTTCAATCATTGAAACTTTCTTAGAGGATGTTATATAGTTGTTATTCACAAACTATTTTTCATCAAAGCGATTTTCAAGATATTGAAATAATCAACATGACTTTCGTCACTAGTAAAGATGAACTTGGCCAAAGCGAAAGCTTACCAACACATATTTGGAGGCATAGATAAGTGAGTTAAACTCGACTCGAAATAGCACATTTGTATAATTGAAGTCTATATAGCAATACGACTTTTGTCTCAAGATAGGAGATAGAATAGATAGACTTTTGAGTGATAGATAAGTTCAAGCCTCCACATACCTTTTTGTCGTAAAGATCCACAAGTTCCTTGAGTAGTTCTTCGTCTTTGCATAATGAACGCCATGGAGTCTAAAGCTCAACTACACTTACTATCCTAGTCCGAGACTTAGCTATAAGTATACTAGAAATCAAGACTTATAGTTTTGGCAACTAAACTTGACAAACAAGCTTGAGATAGAAACGCTTGCGAGTTCGACCGAGCAGTGCTCTAACACTGACTATACACGCCCAACATTCTGAATTAGTATGATGCTTCTATTATCTCATACCTCAATTCTCGAATAAACCCGCTCCTAGACATATCGCATTCTAGTATAGAGCAATTCATAGATTAATTCTAGCGTGTCATTCATCAATTGAATTCCTAGAAAAATAATCTATTTATCTCATTACTCCGTTCCATGGCTAATCCTCAGATAGATTCCATGGATTAGTAATAGATAATCAATGTATCTCATTACTCCGTTTCATGGCTGATTCTCTGCTGAATTCCATGGATTAGTAATAGATACTCAATTTATTTCAGTACTCCGTTCCATGGATGATTCTCAGCTGAATTCCATGAATTAGTAATAAATATTCACTGATCGGGCATCTGGGCCACCACCGAGTAAGCCCCGAGAAAATGGTGCGAGTTTACTTAGCAATAATGCATGAACGAGCATTCTAAAATATGGACAAACGAGGAAACCTATGCAAAAAACGGAGGAAAATAATATTTATAAAATAATAAAGAGGCGCCCAGGGGGACCGGGCCCAGTGGCCGGCCGGTCATGCCGTTGTGGCTGGTCCCGCGCCTCTTCCTTTTATTTTATCTTATTTTATTATTTTCGTAATCTCATGAAAACTCCTTCATTCGAGCAAACTTCCTTGTTTGAGCAAAACTCTTAGTTTTTCCATATTTTCCTTCAGAAGATGAAAATAATAAAAAATGGTGAAGGGTGTCACGGGACCGGGCCACCTAGCCAGCCGGGCATGTCCTAGCCGTGACCGGTCCCACACCTTACAATCCCTTATTTTCTTCTTATTATTATTTCCTTCATCTCATGAAACTCCCTCATTTGAGCAAAAACCCCAGTTTTTCATATTTTCTCAAATATTGCTCAAACCATCAAAAGGCCAAAAAGTCAAATGGTCACATGACCGACTAGGCTACTCACGGAAAATATTAAAATATTATTATTTTAATATTCTCAAAATATTGGTCGCACGAGCAAAGTTCTACTTGCTCGAGCAAAATCGAGAGTTTCAGTCAAGATCAAACTCTTCTGAAAATCCAAAATATTGCTCGAACGCGCGTCAGAAAATATAAAAATTCTTAGAATTAAGACACAGAAAATATGGTGACACGGGCATGCCACCTTGACCGACCAAGGTCGTCCCTTGGGTTTGCAAGGAGCCGGTCCTACATACTTTAACAATTTTGACCTAATTAATCTTCTACAGTTCATATTGGGTTAAAACTCTTTCCAACCAACTTGGAACTTGTTCAATAGACCACCAGCTGGTCCCACGACCATCAAGGGACGGTTTTATACCCCTTGGAGGTCCCTCATCTCTCTATAATTAGGTTTTATTGCCTAATGCTTAGACGAGCACTATTTTAATAAATGATTAAACCAGCATTTAATCATCTTTCTACCAACTGCTCTACAAAGGACTTTGGTGTTTGCTCATTCGAGCATCTGGGAGCTATATGGTCGGCCATCATCCCATGTAGCTGGTCCATCTCTCACTCAGTGATTTATTTTCAGCAAATCATCAATTGATCAACAATCGATCAAAATTAGGGTTTCGAACCGAATGCTCTGCAAATCATAATTCTGAGCAAGTTCAAGCACTAATAATTTTATGTTGATCCAGCAATCAACATCTTGATTAATTATATAATATTCGGTCCATCTACTAATATTTTAATTAATATTTTATTTGGTTTGGTTACCAACAATTCATGAATCGAGCAATATTGCTCAAACAGGCAATATTTGCTTAAACGAGCAATATTCGCTTAAACTAGCAATATTTATTTTGCTCATCTATCAACACTAAATTGCTTAAACTAGCAAAGTACACGATCAACTGGGTTCAGAACTCATTGATTCAACTATCAATTGCTCGACTGAGCAATATTCTTCATGTTTGATTCAACTATCAACATTCGAGAATCATATTGATCCAGCAATCAATATTCTAATTTATATTTAATGTCTGGTCCTGCTACCAACATTTTGCTCGACTGAGCAACATGGTTCGAACGGATGACCATCCAATGTTCCACTTTGTCATTCGATCATTCATGATATACTAGATCAGGGATGAGCATTCTGTATAATTAAACAATATCTTTGATTTCCTGTCGAATACTCGACATATCAAGATAAGTCCTTGATCGAGCAACCTCATCGGACTCTCAATCCAAATCATCAAAATATCATTATTATCTCAACAGATAAAATGATATATTACAATTTATCGAGACTCAACGTCTCTCCATCATTGTGTCCCAGCAGACACCTTATGCTCAATCCATGAGTCGCAGAGTATATCACATTCGTTCATTATGCTCGACTCATCAAGGCTAAGACTCATTGTCTAGTCAAGTCAACAACTGACTAATTAAATACACGTCTGCCTTGCAGACTCCACAATCATGAGACATCAATCATGTCACATGGGGGGATATTAATTAGGGTTTTGGTCCGGCGGCCTACGACACATATGTTCATCCACGATGAGAAATGTGAGTAAGTCGTGCAAGCAGTTGAGGGAGTTAGTAAAGTAGTGGGTGGACAATCAACCAAGTCTCCGCACGACCTGGAACTGGTTTAACCACGATTTCCACTTTCCCACTCTTTCACTCGAGCAATCGCCACACTTACTGGAGATCAATGTGTTTACATTCCAACAATATAAATAAGTCCCTGAATTCATGATTGAAAGACAGTCGAACAATCTCAGATATACAGGAATTATCACAAGAATTCTCATCTGAACAATCACTCTCAACTAAGCGGAATTCAAACTTATTCGAACCCAGCAGTTCATTTGCATAAACCTACAACACATTCACAATCTTTGATCACCATTGATCTCACACACTTTTCAGCTTCCCTCCTACATATCGACCCTCTTCCCTCTTTGTGACCGAATTGAATCTGGAACGGCCATTGTCTTGGTTTAGGCCGGAGTCCTACAGATTGATCTCTCGAACTCAAAGCACTCCCGTGCAGTGCATCTGTTTGAGGTTAAGCAGTTTGTTCGGTCGAGGAGTCCCGTCCGTACGGTTTTCTCTCCACTTTCCTAAAAAACCAACAAATCGTTTTGCCCCATCAACATTAGGTTAATAAAAACTGAAACTAATATCTGATAACCGAAAGAAAAAAGCATCAAACGAATCTTCATCAAATATACAAAGATTTTCCCAGTCAAAATTTAGGTTTTGAAGCCTAGCTTGTTTCTCTGAGGTATCTCCTTCGAATACGGTTTCTAAGATATCCCCAGCATCTTTAGACTTAGTGCACGATGTCACATGGTGCTGAAGATCTTGGCTTATGGCATGGATAATAGCATTTAACCCGTCAGAATTATGCTTTGCAATACTTATCTCGGTTTAACTATATTCTCCTTATGGCTTCGCAACGATGGTTCTGTCTCTAACAACTGTTGGAGAATCGTATTCTGTAACTACAAGTTTCCATGTCTCAAAGTCACGGGCTTGTAAAAAAGAACGCATAGCAATTTTCCACCATAAGTAATTTGTGACATAAAAGGATGTGCTATGTTTTTCGAGATTATACTCCTGTCTATAAAGTCAGATTTCTTCAAACACATACTTATTAGATCTTTCGCGTGTTTGCCTGCTCTGATACTATTTGAAAATATGGGGGTACCAAAATACACCACCAACTTTTTCTTAGACAACCTGTATAGACAAAACCTAAATACCATTCTGAGAGTTCAACTTAATGAATCTCAATCGAGGAATAATATTCAGAGTTATATCTCTTTCTCTCACAATCAGAAAGTTGACAAAACTAAATTCATGAACCTAATTTACGTGTGAGAGTTCTTGGACCATCTCAAAAATCAATATCCAAGAATCAATCAAGTCTTATCCAGCAAACAACGATGGATGTATCTACTTTGATTAATTTACGTACAACTTGTGATATTTTAATTATAAAGATAAACAATATAATGCGGAAAAAAATAACACAGACACTAGAAATTTTGTTAACGAGGAAACCGCAAGTGCAGAAAAACTCTGGGACCTAGTTCATATTTGAACACCAAACTGTATTAAACCGCTATAGACACTAGCCTACTAACAATTAACTTCGGACTGGAATGTAGTTGAGACCGAATTAAACCCTTACAACAATTCAGTTACAGTCGCGCTCCTTATGCCTCTTGAATCCCAGCAGGACTCTGCCCAAATGATTCCTTTAGTTGACGTCCTTTACATCCTAACACGGAGGTAGTCAATTGAGATTTATATAGACTTTCGTAGATTTTTATTAGAGTGACTCCCGGAGATTATCTAAAAATATAGAGATTTCTAGTGATTCTCTGAGAGTATATTA
The DNA here is from genome assembly GCA_023531105.1 of Papaver atlanticum. Lineage (NCBI taxonomy): Eukaryota > Viridiplantae > Streptophyta > Magnoliopsida > Ranunculales > Papaveraceae > Papaver > Papaver atlanticum. The sequence continues at coordinate 5,505,989 of JAJJMB010008870.1, read as the reverse complement.
GAGAGTCTTTGTGACTTGTAGATATAAAAAATTGATATTCGTAACGGGTCTCTGTTGTTAGAACATAGCTCGGTTGAACTCACCAAGCGTTGGTATGCAAGTTTGGTTGTCATATTTTAGTATTAAAACTCATCTAGAGTCGCTTGATTAAATACTAGAGTCAAATTCGTTTAGGTTAGACTAGAAAGTCTAGGAATGTTGAGACATAAAAGTATTACTCCGAAGACCTGAAGAATGTGAAGAAGTAACGAACTACAACGAAGACATCATCCTTCCACTTCAGGTTAGTAATATTAACTTGAACTGTTTCATTCCTAACATATCTTTCAAATCGTGCTATATTGAAAACATAACTGTGAAATTGTATATATTGTACATATTGTATATAATACTCTAGTGATGTGACATGATCATAATAGTATGATCATAGTATTAAGGAATTAGATTACGAAGTATAACGCTTATCTTTTGAACTTCGTAGATATGACATCGACATAATCTTGTATATAGTGTTGTGATTATGTGAATGGGTTATGGTGAAGATTTCATCCTAGGAAACAATGTTTTACATTTGTTTAAAGGAAGTAAATTCATGAACTTGTTCATGAATCGGAAGGGAAATCAATAGGTTTATTAGTCCAGTTATTCATTGCATATCTTTGGATGACCAATATGTGTGAGTTGGTAGAACCGATCTTAACTCAGGTTATGTATCTTGGTATAATCGATCATAATGCCTAGACTTATGATTTGGTATGACCGGTCCTGGTAATTGGTGTAACCGATCCTAAGTAATCACCATGATATGGTATGATCGATCCTTGTAATTGGTGTGACCGATCATAAGTGTTGTGTGACCGATCCTTGTAATTGGTGTAACCGATCCTAGTGACTGGTGTGACCGATCACAAGTAGATACCATGTGTAGATGGAACTGATCCTTGTAATTGGTGTAACGCTCCTAGTGACCGGTGTGACCGATCACAAGTAGGTACCATATTTAGGTATAACCGATCCTAGTGATTGGTATAACCAATCTGAACCCATGTATGTGACTTGGTAGGACCAATCATAACTAACCATTGTGATTTGGTATGATCAATCACGTAGTAGTCTTGGAATACTGGCAAACCAATTCTAAACTTATTTGGAAGTGTGGTATAACCGATTCAAAGAAGCAAATCCCTGTAAATAAGAAATAAGGATTTGCAGTGAAAAGATGTCAACATAATTTGAACACGAGCATTAACTCTTATCATTTATTATTCAAAGATATTCCTTGGTACTCAAGGTGATCCTGTGCCGAAATAATAAAAAATCTTTTAATTAAGGTTTTTGGTTTTATATGCTTTAATTACCAGCAATTAATGCATAGCTTTAGAGAATAAAAATTAGTAATGTGCATTTACTAATTGGAGATTTTCTATTGAGAGATTTCAGAAATATTGGACAAGCATTTATATTAGAATTATGAAAACCGAATTTGGGCATTCATTGCATATCTTCAGAATATTTTTGGTTTTTGAAATTCCTTGGTGTCCAAACATCCTTGGTCTATAAATATTTAAGTTTGCATTTCTAGCAAACTATCCTAAGAGCCATGCAAACTTCATTTCTTGTTGTTTTTGGTGGAGCCATCTAATCGGAGAGGAAAGTATCATAATTAGGTGAAATCTCTTTGGACCGCTCGTTTAAAGACTTCTGTGGGATCAAGAAGCTCTACGAGTACCGTTGGCGGGAAACTAGATAATTGCAGTGTTATTAATTTTCGATTTGATTTGATTGACTAACGGTTGTTGAAACTTTGATTGCACCTAGTTTTTTTATGCTTGAGAATCTTATCTTATGATATAAGATTCACTCAGGCTAGATCAAAGTATCGACGAGATCTTTAGAACTGTTGTTAGATCTAAAAACATCTTATGATAATCCATTGTTAACAGACTCCGTTCTGTGTGTGATTGATCACAAGAGATTCAAGTGATGTTGTGCAAGTATTTGAAGATAAAAGAAGATTTGAAGACAAGGAATATTTCTTATTAGTTTTCGTATCTTGTGGATTTAGTGCACAAACCTTGATCGGCTTGGATCCAACTAGAATCAGTTTATCTTTGATAGATCTGATTGATTAGTTGCGTGAGATAGGCATTCTCTATATTTCTCTTTGATATATACATTGATTGCGTGCAAATCTATACTTAACTATTTCGGTAGTTAAAGTTAGATTGATCTAACCATACAAAGGAGTTTATTAGATTAAACGGAAGAGCCTTTGTCAACAACTCATCTATATCTTTAGCAAAATTGATTAGAGTGATTTACCAAACAGATTCTTCCTTTACGTGCGTGAAGTCGAAGGCATAGGTATACTGAGGGAACTAAGTAGCTAGGGGTAGTCTGCTTGGTCTCAACTATACGAAGTTGGTATTAGATTTTGTATAGTCTTGAGAGTATTCAAAACTGGACTAGGTCCCGGGGGTTTTCTGCATTTACAGTTTCCTCGTTAACAGAATCTTGCTGTGTCTTTTACTTTGATGTCTGCATTATAATTGTTATTATAATTATGTAAAATACACAAGCATCTTAACTCCATAATACTTGATAGTGATCCTATAGAGTTTGGTTATTATCAAACCTATTATCTAGTAACACACTTTTTTTTTGTATTGTCTCGATCTTGTATCCATAGTCAATCACACAAGTTATATTGTTATTGTATTGTCTCGATCTCGTATCCGTAGACGATTACACGAAGTGTGAACCAAATTGTCGTATTATCTCGACTTCGTCCATAGACGATCACATTCGGTAGAGGACTTATAGGTTGATAAAAAAAAGATTGTGGTGTATTGGGTACCCTCGTCTTTTCATCTATGATTTGTAGAGACAAAAAAATGTATAATATCTAATCAATACTTCAAAACATCTACCGGTTACTTCATTATGCACGTTATAATCTAAATAAAAGTACCATGAATACCTGGTAAAATACGTGTTCATTGTCAAAATAAAGCTCGTTGTTGCCTTATGCCTATGTTTTCTTTTCTTTTTTTTATTTCACTTATCCCACATTCATTTTATTTTCTATGCAATCTCGCCACAAGTTTACTCCGCAAACGACCCGTTACTTGGTCATCAGCTCAAAAAAAAAAAAAAAAAAAAAAAGAAAGAAAGAAGAAGATTGGTTCTACTCTCAAAAACAAATATTATCTAAGTTTCCAAGTCTCAAGAAATATCACCTCTTGAGGAGAGATTTCTACCATGCCTATTTTCCTAAAAAAAGACTCTCAAAATCTTTGAAAACAATAAATCAGTGACTTTCAATTCTCATTCTCTATATAAAAATAGAGTTTTTTCGAGCGCTCTCATTAACCGGAGCTTCTGGTTGATTCTGGCCCCACCAAATTTTTTTAAAGGAAATAATTTGACGTGGCCTAATGAAAATGTGGAAATAATTTATGATCCCACGAGATTTTTTATTAATGGAAAACGTATGTTTTGTTGCCTAAAATAATTATCTCGAAAAATACAATGTTGCCAATAATACATTCAATCAAAAATCAGGAATACATTCATGATTCCACAGTAAAAATAAAAATAAAATCAATCATGCATCAATCACTAAATCAATATATAATTAATGAATAAAAAATATAAAAAAATGTCCAATGTCCGGTTCTCAGAATCATTATATTCCTAATTACAACACCATTCTACCAATTAAAACTAAAGAATAAGATTACAATATCCGATGAGAATTAGAAAAAATAAAATTGTTCAAATTGATCAAGGGTACTAACCTTTGAATCCGACGTTGTCTCTTTCTTGCAAATAATTTTTTAGTGATCCTATCGAAATAAAAAAATTAAAGAATTGTTAGACTCTAAACAAAAAATTGAAGCAAAACTCAAAATATAAAGCGATCAATACAAAAATTAGCATACAAAAACTTAAGTAATAAAATAAATAATATACCACATTTTCATATTTCTTTTTTTAATTTTGTTCAAACCATAATTTAAAAAATAAAATAAACCTAAAATAAATATGGTCGATTTCTAATTTTGTTATGTTTTGATACGTCATATATTTTCTATACAAAAATATTTGCAGCCACTAATGATGATGATTTTTTTTCTTAAACGGAGATTTTTTTTTCCCTCGAAATTTTGGGTTTGAATGCTATGTATATAAAGCACTCGAACAAATGCAGGGTGTCACTATTTTCCTGCTGTTTTTTTCTTTCTTTCTTTCTTTCTTTGTTTTTTTCTTTTCTTTTTCTTGGCTAGGGTTTTGATTTTTATTTCTCAGTTTTTCTATTAACAATAATGGTGATTTTTGATCTGTAGAATTCTCACTATGTCGATGATAGATTAACGTATGCGATGATGCCGTTTAATATTCAGGTCTGTGGTATTTGTGGTAAGAAAAACTCAAGTTAGCCTTCTCCTTCAGAAAAAAACTCATAGGTTTTTCTGTTTTTTTGTTTCCAGATACCGACTGATAATGCAGACACGCAACATAGAGATCTGGTATTTTTTTTTTTTTTTTTTTTTTTGTTATGGTCTCTGCGATGTTCCATTATGAATACTAGAATCAAGAGAAAGAAAACTAAAAGTCCACTGATCAACTCCTAGATCCCCGGGAACCAGCATTTAACCCGCACCAAATGTGCAAGTTTCTTCTCTTACCGTGCCCCGGTGAGGACAGTATAATCCAAGCACCAAATGGTCCAGTTTCTTATTCTTCTGTGCTACGATGAGCAGTGAGGACAATATAATCCAAGATCAGCAGAAGAAATATTTAGAAATTTTAAAAGAATAAGAGCTGGAATTATTCAAGATTTTGTTGTTGGTTTGATTCTTTCTCTACCCATTTTAACTTTCTTATTAAAAGGAAATCTTTTTTTTTTTTGTTCCTTTTTGTGGTTGAAGATTGTTTACGTAGTGCGATGTTTTGTGGTTATAGGTGATGAAAAATAGTTCCCGATCTTGGTTAGGTTTTCTTTTTCTCCCACTCTTCAAATAGTAACAATTTACAGCTGGTACAGATTGGACAAGTGCAGGTAAGCATTTTGTATAATAACCTTTTACACAATCATCAATTCCTCATTGATTTCAGCTGAATATAAGATTTTGATTTGGTTTATGTGGTTGGAAGCTGATTAATTTTGATGGGTTTAGTCTAGCCTTTTCTTTTGGGTTGCAGTAACAAAAGCCTTGAAAAGTGCAGTTTAGTCAGTGGTTGCTGTGCAAGGTATTATGTTTATTGTTTTTCTTTCTGATAATTGGGTGTATGGTGTATTAACTTTATCTATTCTTTTCCTTTCTGATAATTAGAGATATATGTGAAATTAAGATTTTTTTTCCACGGCCGAGTATTTCAATTTCATTGTTGAAAAGCTGTAGTCACCTCTCACAGTAAAACTATCTGGGTATATATCTCAGCACCTTCTATAGCTTATGTGGAGGTGTATGTATTTGTTGCAGCTGATTTATGGGCAGTGGACCAATGGTTAATTTCTGACCGCTGTTGTTGGTTTAGTGTTTATGTTCGGAAACTACTTCTGTTACTTGGTGCAGGGAAGCATATCCGACATTGAAGATTCAAAATTAGTTTATGATCTTAAGGTTATACAAGGAATATTTGGAATGAAGTCAGGATTTCCTTATGCCTCCTTATGCTTTTTTATTGTTTTTATTATTTAGTTACTAAAACCTGTAATTTTTTTGTTGACCTATACTCTTCATCTGGCTTTAGGAAAATGTGCAATAATTGTACGTTTGACGTTTCGGAGCTTCTGACTTTTGGTATTGCCTGACTAAAGTCTCAAGGTATAAAAAAATTCTATTTCTAATAGTAACATTGGGATACTCTACTTAAGAGTTCGTATTATGTTTCAATTCCAAACTAAATTCTTTTATCGTCTTTAAATTTCATTAAAATTCATTATACAGGTTTGAATTAGTTCTGGTACTGATTATAGCTGCCATGTATGGATTATCACTGGCCATGTTTACACAAATATAAATGATCCTAGGATTGTAGTTTTATTTGTTGTGTCATGAAGAATAAACATAGATTTTTTTTTATCTCTTACCAGCTCAATGCCCACTCTAAGCTAGGTTATACCTCTTCAGTTACCTTCGCTAATGAGCACAATTATAAGAAATTTTATTCTTGCTTAGGTGCTTTCAGAATGATTTAAAATTCTGACTTTCTTATGGCTGTACAGAAGCATTACGTTGGCTGAATTTCCAATGAGTTGTCAGATATTTTGTGTATATTATTGTTATCTACTCTCTAAATGAGTCATGGATCCTTAAATGATTTAAAAACGACACTGAATAAAGCTAGGGAAAGGTTAACAGTATATGCTTTAAGTTCTTCGGTGGATAACAGTCAATCTAATGGTTGTAACCGCTACTACATAAAGCTGTGTAAAAGTACTACAGGATCCAAAGGTGTGTTGCAACCACTACTACATAAAGTACGTTGTCAGTTCTTTCAGTTGTGCTCTTTGTGCTCTTTCGATTGATAAATGTACTAGCATCGGGGTAACTCCTGCTTTAGTTTCAAATAAAGCAACCAAAACTATGGAAAATTGCTGCATTGTAGTACACAAATGTATAGAAGATGGAGTTATGGAATGCAAACAGTCCTATAACAGCATTTATATGATACTTGCTTAACTGCACCTTCTACGAGGGTGTTCTGAAATGGAAGTACTGTATGTCTTTCATTTTATATCATGTATCCTACTCCATCTGTATGCCCATTTGTTGCTTCGTTGGGATTATATGCAGTTGTTTGTTATGGGGTTTTTAGTATATCTTACTCAATATGTTTGTTATGGGTTTTTTAGTACAATTGAACTACGTGCTCTCTAATTTCTCAATTTAGGTTCTTAGTTATCCGGTTGGATATCAAGTAGTTTGATTAATATCACCTTAAGGACTATATTAATTGATGACCATGAGTGGTTAATACTTAATAATTCGGAGATTTGAATTACGATACTAAATGCATATATGATATAGTGGTAGGAGCAGATTAAACATGAGAGCTTCTTTCCATAAATGCAGACATATATATTTTGGTGTGAATTCTTATGATTTTGTGATTTTGTATGCATCATTTAATATGATTTTAATATGATGAATGCTTTAGTATTTTCAGGTCTATGGGATTAAGTTTCATCTTTTGTTGATATAATCCATGCAACAAGAAATTCTTTGGATATATCTGTGAAATCTGTTAGGTTGTTGGAGACAATGACTTCGGAGTTCGAACAAGCAAGAGCCGGTAAGCTTGAAGAAATTTCTCATTGCTTCTTTTTTAAGCATAGTAAGGTTGATAGTTTTAAAGACTTTATTTTTTTCACTTCATTTGACTTCCCAGTTATTGTGAATTCCTGTAAAATGTAGTGTATGACTCTTTAGTAGCGGTCTCTCATGCACGTATTGCTACGGTACTTCTTTTACTGGTGGTAAATTAAGAATTAATTGGTCATCTTTACATTGTGCTTGATTTCATGGCACCTCTTCCCTTGGAAAGAAGGTAATTACATTGTTTTGACTTTTAGGGCTTTGTTTTGATCAAGATTGTTTGTTAACTAATACCCAACATTGATTTTGTATAGGACGTGGAAATGTTAGTTCCACGTTTTCGTTGATGATTTTAACCCATGGCGAAACGAATTGCGTTATTAAAGTCTTTTTGTTTTTTTTGGACAATCAACATATTTCAATTCATTCAAATCAAGTTCGCTTACAAGAATAACAAATACATCAAAATAAGAGATAATCAAAACCCTAATACAAATAAGGACATCAATTACAAGTAGATCGCGAAGAGAAAGAGCAATAAAAAACAAAGATGTTCCAAAAAAAATTATGTATAAGGGAGAGATGATGGTATATCCTGAAATAAATTCTGACCATTTAATCTGATTGTATTCTTCTTCCATAAGATGCTCCTAAAACAAAGGAGTACTTTGCCCATAAAATTGTCGATCCACACGAATACGGATGCGCGATATCGTGATAAATCGTTGATGTTTTTGAATCGAGAATATCAAGCCACGAACCAGCCATTAAAATTTGAATAACTCGCCCCACAACGACGAATAAAAATCGCCCCAAAACGACGAAGAAATATGTCAAAAGACACCAAAAATGATGTAAAAACATCTTATTCTTTTACCTACTATCAAAAACTTTAAAAAGAAAAGAATCCTTACTCAGATCTGATCCAAAAAGGACCAAATCTGAGTAAGACAGCTTTTGAGTTTTTTTATTCCTTTTTTTTGACAAAGGGAAGATGAAGAGAAACAAGAGAGAGAAGCCTAATTGCGTTGTTAAAGTCTATCGCCTAATTTTTCTTTACTGGATAGTTCAAAAATGTATTTTAAAAAAGATAATCCCATTTTCGGTCTTGGATTCATTCATTTTCAAAAAGTGTTAATTCAGTTACACTACAATTGGATTTTTAAACACTCTCACCTCTGTGCAATGAATTACGACACTTTTTTACTTTATCTATGCATTACTCCACAAAATAGGTTTCTTTTATCCTTTGTTGCGTCGCTAATATTTAATATAAGTAAAATGAAAATAATAATAAGAGCATATACAGAAGTAATTCATAAGATATATTTTAACAGTCTCAGATACATACAATTACTTATTTAAAATACGCACAATATTGTAACTCGTGGGTTTGAGTACATTAAGTGTACAATTTTTTCTTTAAATATTTTTGTGCTATGGTTATTTACATTTAACATATTTTGCTTATTATTCACTTTATGTTTCACGGATGCACATAACAATATATTTAGGAAAATCACGGGTTTAAAATACACACGATTTCACAATTCATAAGAATTCACGAGTTTAAATGCAGTATAATATAGTGTTAATTATAAATCACATAATTAACGGTACAGGGAAACTAGCTCTACATATAACTCTTAGTTAAAATTTATGTGTTGTTTTAAGGTTCTTACAATCATTTGGATGTTCGTCCTATATTTCTATGTAACTCTTAGTTAAAAATTTTGTTGCGTAGAAGTGAAGCATGCGTTCTCTATATTAGATTGGTATTCACAAGCCCTCCATGCGATAATTGTATAAATAAATAGACATAAATACAATATATTCACGGGTTTAAAACACAATATTTTATAATTCACGAGTTAAATACACTTGATATAGAAGGAATTTATTAATTTATTGTATGTTTGATAATTTCATGTAGAAAATAATTTTATGTGTGTGTAGTAGAGAATTTGTTTTCTTCCAAAAGGTCATTAATTTACTAAAGAAATTAAATCTTCATTTTACCTTAATAAAATACTAACAAAGTTTCATAACATAATCGAGATGGAGGAATCTATAAAAATGTCAAACGGTTGAACGCGATATTTTGGAAGATATGGTGTATTACGATCAGGATGAAACTTTCCTGGTGAATTTTGAAGAGTTTAAGGACTATCGAATTTTTGAGAAGGATTGGAGCAGCATAAGTTTTATTCAATATATGAACCTAAAGTAAATGTTAGAGCACTGCTCGGTCGAACTCGCAAGCGTTGCTATCTCAAGCTTATTGTCAAGTTTAGTTGCCAAAACTATAAGTCTTGATTTCTAGTCTACTTATAGCTAAGTCTCGGACTAGGATAGAAAGTGTAGTTGAGCTCTAGACTCCATGGTGTTCATCATACAAATACGAAGAACTACTCAAGGAACTGGTGGAACTTCATCGACTAAAAGGTATGTGGAGACTTGAACTTATCTGTCACTCAAAAGTCAATCTACTCTATCTCCTATCTTGAGACAAAAGTCGTATTGCTATATAGACTTCGATTATACACATTTGCTATTTCAAGCCGAGTTTATCTCGCTTATCTTTTTCTCGAAATATGTGTCGGTAAGCTTTCGCTTTGGCCAAGTTCATATTTACAAGTGACGAAAGTCATGTTGGTTATTTCAATATCTTGAAAATTGCTTTGGTGAAAAATAGTGTGTGAATAACCTCTATTTAACATCCTCTAAGAATGTTTCAATGATTGAAATGAGAGTTTAGAATATATAACCTAGAATGGATATAAACATTGTATGTGAACTCATACGTGTGTAAGTCCTAAATTCTTGAACCAAAGTATGCGTACTTTGCTGCTCAAGATAACCGGAACTAAAGTCCGCGTACCCGTACGCGTATTGCCGGAAGTTCACGTTCCGTGAATTTCTGCTGGAGTTTGTGAACTGAAAACAAACTTAATCCGGGTACTTAAGTTTGCGTACCCGTATGCATACTTGAGTGGCTTATTTTCAAAAAATGGTTTATTCGTGAACTTAAACTTATATAAACTAAGGAATGCATATTTGCAAACCGTGGCTATAAAGTTAATGAATCGATTCGAGTGAATCAAAATCGGTTTTGCTTCGATTGTGTGTCTTGTATACTTCTATGAGATCTAAGCAATTGAACAACTCTCTAACTAGTTCTTTTGAGTCATTTGAACTAGTTATGACGAAGATGAATAAGGTTGATATGAAAGTGCTCATATGGCTAACCATTTGGTTAACTACTGTTGAACCAACTAGGTGTACACGTTTAGGTACGGTTACACAAACCTAAATGAACGTGCATTTCATTTGTGTATAACAAGCTAAGTTCGATCTAACGGTTGAAAGATATTATCTTGAATCTAATCAGGTTTTCATCTAACGGTGAATTTTGAATGCTTTGTTACCAAGGTAACTTAGATTGCAAACCCTGATTTGGAGACTATATAAAGGAGAACTCTAGCAACTGGGAAAGTTAATCCCCACACCTCCTGTGTGATACTAGTTGTATAAGTTAGAGTCGATTCTCCTTTAACCTTAGGTTTCTATCGAGGCCCTGTAGGTTAACGACTTGAAGACTTCATTGGGATTGTGAAGCCAGACCCAACTATTTTCTTTGTAGTTGTGCGATCCGATCTTGCTGTTTCTATCATATTGAGTACAATTGTAAAATTGAATTGAGATTAATTTCTCCGATAGGCAAGATAGAAAAGTAGACACAAACATCTTCGTCTCATCGTTTGTGATTCCACAATATCTTGTTTCGCTAGTCGATTAAGATTATTGTGAGGTGATTGATAATTCTAGGCTGTTCTTCGGGAATATAAGTCCGGGTTATCGATTGGTTCATGTTCACCTTGACTTATACACTAATGTGCGAACACACTATATATGCTTATATCCAAAGATGGTTACATATTCTAAACTCTTTATTTCAATCATTGAAACATTCTTAGAGGATGTTAAATAGAGGTTATTCACACACTATTTTTCATCAAATCAATTTTCAAAATATTGAAATAATCAACATGACTTTCGTCACGAGTAAAGATGAACTTGGCCAAAGCGAAAGCTTACCAACACATATTTCGAGAGCGAGATAAAGTCGACTTGAAATAGCAAATGTGTATAGTCGAAGTCTATATAGTAATATGACTTTTGTCTCAAGATAGGAGATAGAGTAGATAGACTTTTTGAGTGATAGATAAGTTCAAGTCTCCACAGACCTTTTAGTCGATGAAGTTCCACAAGTTCCTTGAGTAGTTCTTCGTCTTTGTATGATGAACGCCGTGGAGTCTAGAGCTCAACTACACTTCCTATACTAGTTCGAGACTTAGCTATAAGTAGAGTAGAAATCAAGACTTATAGTTTTGGACACTAAACTTGACAACAAGCTTGAGATAGCAACGCTTGCGAGTTCAATCGAGCAGTGCTCTAACAATCTCTCCCTTTGTCAATTTTAATGACAAAACTATCAATACATATGGATTACAAAAAATAAACTTTGCAGCTTCTTTTCCACATGCTTGATCTCCTTGGTTCTTCAACATTACTTGAAATCTTCGTCACTTCCAAGTACTCTAATGATTCCAAAGGTTGTAAGTTTAGCATCATCGTTGTTGAAAATCCGTAGCCATAACAATGAGAAAACAAAAGCTCTCAATCATTGTTACAGAGTGTCATAGTATCATTACACAGCATCAAAGTTCAATTGTATCACAACTTCGACGACAATACTATGGTGATATGTATCACTCCCCCTTAGTCAATACTCCATCTCACATGGAAACAACCCTCCCTTACATAATGATCCGAAAACCTTATGTATTTGTAGTGTGAACTACACATTAATTCTCCCCCTTTTTGTCAATAAAATTGGCAAAGGTACGAAAACTAGTGGGATCCTAATGAAAATTTCCATAGAGACATTTCATGACCAAAAGAAAGCACATATCAACTTTTTAGATGCAATCATATAGTCGAAACTAAATACATTCATCAAGGAGTTTATAAAGATACAAGATAACCCCTATAATATTCCACAGCCGCACTCCCCAAAAAGATTTGGCAATAAAGCACAAGTTCAAATAAGAACCCTCCCCCATATAATGTCATTCCCGAAAGAACAACAAGAGCGACCTTACTTTCACGAGAAAAAGAAGGATTTCTTTGGACAACAACAAATCATATAAGAATATGAATTTGTATCCAAAGTACTCAATTGAATTAACCACAAGAGAAGCCATGATTAATCTAATTGGAAATGCTCAACATAAGAATATTTACGGAGCCACACAGTATGTACTTAAAAGAATATGGATCAGGGAAGATCAATACTGCGGAATAGACAAAGATTCATTCTATCTTCCATCATTATTTGCACAATGACATACAATAGACTTAATCTCTGTAAACAAAAGCTCATCCTTTCTTCCATCAATATTTTCATAATGACATAAATGGCTTAACTTCTGTTTTTGTCAAAAGTTCATTAATTCTTTTATCAATACTTGCATATCGACGGACGAAAGACTTAACTTTTGACAACGTATGGGACAACCATAGTTCGCGGACGCAAACACACATATCCCATAACAAATTGCAATATATAAAACCATAATGATTAATACTGCAAAAATCATCTTCCAAACAAAAATAATTTAGAATTTAAACAAATAAATCTAAAAACATTGAAGATGAAAAAGTTGGACATAGCTATGTGTAATCAAAATAATGGCTATTCCAAACTCTAGTTATTCTTCTTAAAAACACAAGAATAAAATTCTCATAAGAAGATTACTAGACAAAATTGGTTTCCAAACTAAGCAGAAATTCACGGACGTGAACTTTCCGCCAGTATGCGTACGGGTACGCATACTTAGGTAACCGGATTGAGTTGGTTTTGATTTCCAAACTCAGCAGAAATTCACGGACGTGAACTTCCGCCAGTATGCGTACGGGTACGCATACTTACCCAGTCTCCATCAACCATTAAGTACACACACAAGTATACATACATTTGGTTCCCGGTTTTGGACTTATACACTAATGCGCGAACACATTATATGCTTATATCCAAGTATGGTTACACGTTCTAAACTCTTTATTTCAATCATTGAAACATTCTTAGAGGATGTTAAATAGAGGTTATTCAAACAATATTTTTCATCAAAGCAATTTTCAAGATATTGAAATAATCAACATGACTTTCGTCACTTGTAAAGATGAACTTGACCAAAGCGAAAGCTTACTAACACATATTTCGAGAAAAAGATAAGCGAGATAAACTCGGCTCGAAATAGCAAATGTGTATAATCGAAGTCTATATAGCAATACGACTTTTGTCTCAAGATAGGAGATAGAGTAGATAGGCTTTTTGAAGAATAGATAAGTTCAAGTCTCCACATACCTTTTAGTCCATCAAGTTCCACCAGTTTCTTGAGTAGTTCTTAGTCTTTGTATGATGAACGCTGTGGAGTCTTGAGCTAAACTACACTTTCTATCCTAGTCCGAGACTTAGCTATAAGTAGACTAGAAATCAAGACTTATAGTTTTCGCAACTAAACTTGACAACAAGCTTGAGAGAGCAACGCTTGCGAGTTCGACCGAGCAGTGCTCTAACAATCTCCCCCTTTGTCAATTTTAGTGACAAAACTATCAATACATATGGAATACAAAAAATAAACTTTGCAGCTTCTCTTCCACATGCTTGATCTCATTGGTTCTTAAACATTACTCGAAATCTTCGTCATTTCCAAGTACTCCAATGATTCCAAAGGTTGTAAGTTCAGCATCATCGTTGTTGAAAATCCGTAGCCATAACAATGAGAAAATAAATCTCAATCATTGTTTCACAGTGTCATAGTATTATTACACAACATCAAAGTTCAATTGTATCATAACTTCGACAACAATACTATGGTGATATGTATCACTCCCCCTTAGTCAATACTCCATCTCACATGGAACCCCCCCCCCCCCCCACATAATGATCCGAAAACCATATGTATTTATTGTGTGAACTACACATTAATTCTCCCCCTTTTTGTCAATAAAATTGGCAAAGGTACGAAAACTAGTGGGATCCTAATGAAAATTTCCATAGAGACATTTCATGACCAAAAGAAAGCACATATCAACTTTTTAGATGCAATCATATAGCCGAAACTAAATGCATTCATCAAGGAGTTTATAAAGATACAAGATAACCCCTATAATATACCACAGCAGCACTCCCCAAAAAGATTTGGCAATAAAGCACAAGTTCAAATAAGACCCCCCCCCCATATAATGTCATTCCCGAAAGAACAACAAGAGCGACCTTACTTTCACGAGAAAAGAAGGATTTCTTTGGACAACAACAAATCATATAAGAATATGAATTTGTTTCCAAAGTACTCAATTGAATTAACCACAAATGAACCCATGATTAATTCAACCGGAATACTCAACTAAATTAACCACAAGAGAACCCATGATTAATCCAATTGGAAAATGCTCAACATAAGAAAACTTACGGAGCCGCACAGTATATATATGAAATATGGATCAGGGAAGATCAATACTGCGGAATAAACAAAGATTCATTCTATCTTTCATCACTATTTGCACAATGAAATATAATAGACTTAATCTTTGTAAACAAAAGATCATCCTTTCTTCCATCAATATTTGCATAATGACATGAAAGGCTTGTATTTTGTTTTTGTCAAAAGTTCATTCATTCTTTTATCAATACTTGCATATCGACATACGAAAGACTTAACTTTTGACAACGTATGGGGGAAAATCATAGTTCACGGACGCAAACACACATATCCCATAACAAATTGCAATATATAAAACCATAAAGATTAATACTGCAAAAATCATCTTCCAAATAAACTGTAGAATTTAAATAAATAAATCTAAAATCATTGCAAGATGAAAATCGTTGGAAATAGCTATGTGTACTCACAATAATGGCTATTCCAAACCCTAGTTATCCTTCTTAAAACACAAGAATAAATTCTCATAAGAAGTTTTCCTAGACATTGAAACCTCTAAAAAATTCTTTATCATCCCCGAACTCCTTGTCGTCAACAGCCATAGGAACATATGGTTCGTGAAGAAAGGAGTCAATTCCAACAAACCTTCTAGGCTGAAGATGTCGAACCAAGGCCTTCTGAATCTCAAGAGTTCTCAAAACACAAGCCTTTATTTGCTGAATCTCCTTTCTTGTCTCCTTAAACTCTTCAAGAACATCAGAAAACTTCTTAGAATTTGAAGGAACAGCCCTTGGCTTCCTCACATTCCTTCTTTTTCTTTTCAAAGTTGGAGGTAAAGGAGATCTCTCTTTTTCCTTCGTGATTAATGGCTTAACAATCATATTAACATCTTTTCCATCAGAAGACATGATGCTTGGAGTATCCTTATGAGAGGAAATCATAACTTAAGTTTCAACAAGCAGTCTTAAGATAAAAAGAGTTTCAGGGAAGGAAAAAGGAATGTAGGGTTACGGAACCTTTATACACTTCAAAGGATTCACGTACGCACAACTCTTACCCTATAAAAGACAGAATTTTCAATTTTAACCCTCTTTTATTGATTAAACAGGAAAGTCCTTTCAAATATCAATTAGATATGAAAAGCGACATGAATTCCAGACTTTACAATGCTTTTAGAGCAAAAACAAAAGAAAGACAAAAAACAACTAAAGAATTTTCTTTTCTTAAAGCCGGAGGTGTGCAAAATCTTATCTCTTTAAATCAGGCACATGAGACAAGATGCACTAACCAACACAATTTAAGTTGTGCTGGGATGAACAATAATTTGTCCATCATATCCCTTTTGATTGGAATTCATAGAACCCTGTTTCTCATAGTTTTTAGACCATAACTTTCTTTCCAATGGTCTTGTATTATCCTTGGAAACTAACTTCTTTGACGAAGATAAAATCTTACATACCTCTGCGGTCTTTTGAACAAGTTTGAGCTTGTTTGCTAATCGATTTGCTCTTCGTTGAAGTTTGTTGACATGTCTTAATTTGTGTTTGTACTTGTAACACTTTGATAGCTCATGACCCTTGAGCGAACAATATGAGCATGTCAACCTGGAATATGATTCAGGTATCCGAGATGTGCAAGCTGCTAGACACAAGGTAGAACCTGAAAAATTAGACAAAGAGTTTCCAACGGAAAGGTCAATTTTTTCTTCCAGATCGGTTGAGTTTTCTTCTAAAGAATATCAAGATTGATGTATGTATTGCTACAATTATCAAAATCAATATTTTCACAAAGAAGTGCAACACTTGACTTTTCGTCTTCAATAGAATCATAGTTGTCAGACATTTCATCAAGAGTTGCAGCAAGACCTTTGTTTCCAGTGTATTTCTTTCGATTTGGACACTCATTTGCAAAATGACCAAAACCTTTACACTTAAAGCACTGTGGAATATCCTCGTCATCAGCCTCGTCAGCATCCCTGTTTTTAAGAGGAATGCGATTGTAAGGTTTAACTGATGATCTGGGTTTGTCTCTGGAGAACCGTTTACTTCTTTTCAATAGAAGATCTCTAAAATGTCTGGTGATCAATGAGACTAACTTGTCAAGATCTTCATCTGGTGAATCAGTCTCAGAAAGATCATCTTCAGAGATGCAAACACTTTTACTTTTCTCAAGTAATTTAGTGTTCTTCTGTGCTTTAAAAGCAACATCCTTCTCAGATTTGGATGTATGCTCATGATCAAATATCTTTAACTTCCAAACCAGAGTGTTTCTGGAAAGAGCATCAAGGTTATTTCCTTCAACGATGGCATGCTTCTTAGAATCGTATCTAGATGGCAGCGATCTGAGAATTTTCATAACAATGTCCTTTTCAGGAATAGTCTTACCCAATGCAAAGGATGCATTAACAATTTCAGACACTTTGTGATTAAACTCATCAAATGAATCTTCATCTGCCATACGAAGGTTTTCCCAATCGTAATTTAGGTTTTGAAGCCTCGCTTCCTTTTCACTGGTATTCCCTTCAAATACGGTTTCTAAGACATCCCAAGCATCTTTAGACCGAGTGCACGTAGTCACATGGTGCTGAAGATCGGGGGTAATGGCATGTATGATGACATTCAAACCGTCGGAATTTTGCTTTGCAGAAAGTATCTCAGCAGCATCATATGCACCAATATCTTTCGGTACGGTTGCATCTCCTACTTCCACAACGGGAGCATCATAGCCATTAATTACATAAACACATGATTGAAAATCACGCGCTTGAAAAAAAGGCACGCATAGCAATTTTCCACCACAAGTAATTTGAGCCATCGAAGACTGGTGGTACGTTTATAGAGATAGTACTTTTTTCCATAGAGTCAGATCGCTTACAAACACAGACTTATAAGGTCTATAACGTGTTTGCCTGCTCTGATACCAATTGAAAAAGCGGGGGTACAACAACCTCACCCAATAATTCGCTTAGTAATCTGTATGGACTAACTCCAATATACTTTTAAGAGAATCAACTAGACAGTCAGACTCAATCTTTATTAAAAGTATATCAAAGAGTTATATCTCAATTTCACGATTCAATCCTTACTCAAGCAAATAGAAATCTGCGAGTCTAATTGAATACAAGAGAAATTAACTTGAACGGTACCAAAGAACAATGTTCAAGTATCAATCAATTTCAATCAACAACCAAAGGTAGGATTTCCCAATTATTTGATTCAACGCACAACCTGTGATATTTCAATTATATAACAAAATATAATGTGGAAAATAAATAACACAGACACCAGAAGTTTTGTTAACGAGGAAACCGCAAATGCAGAAAAACCCCGGGACCTAGTCCAGATTGAACACACACTGTATTAAGCCGCTACAGACACTAACCTACTATAAACTAACTTCGGTCTGGACTGTAGTTGAACCCCAATCAATCTCACACTGATCCAAGGTACATTTGCGCTCCTTACGTCTCTGATCCCAGCAGGATACTACACACTTGATTCCCTTAGCTGATCTCACCCACAACTAAGAGTTGCTACGACCCAAAGTCGAAGACTTTAATAAACAAATCTGTATCACATAGAAAAGTCTACAAGAATAGATAAATCTTTCTCCCACAGAAATACCTACGAGTTTTGTTCCGTCTTTTGATAAATCAAGGTGAACAGGAACCAATCGATAACCCGGACTTATATTCCCGAAGAATATCCTAGAATTATCAATCACCTCACAATAATCTTAATCGACTAGCGAAACAAGATATTGTGGAATCACAAACGATGAGACGAAGATGTTTGTGATTACTTTTCGATCTTTCCTATCGGAGGAATTAATCTCAAGCCAATCTTACGATTGTACTCAAATACGATTGAAACAGCAAGATCAGATCACGCAACTACAGAGAAAATAGTTGGGTCTGGCTTCATAATCAAAATGAAGTCTTCAAGTCGTTAACCTACAGGGTATCGGTAGAAATCTAAGGTTAAAGGAGAATCGACTCTAGCTTATACACCTAGTATCACACAGGAGGTGTGGGGATTGCCTTTCCCAGTTGCTAGAGTTCTCCTTTATATAGTCTCCAAATCAGGGTTTTCAATCTAAGTTACCTTGGTAACAAAGCATTAAATATTCACCGTTAGATGAAAACCTGATTAGATTAGAGCTAATATCTTTCAACCATTAGATCGAACTTAACTTGTTATACAAAAATGAAATATACGTCATTTAGGTTTGTGTATCCATACCTAAACGTGTACACTTAGTTGGTTCAACAGTAGTTAACCAAATGGTTAGCCATATGAGCACTTTCATATCAACCTTATTCATCTTCACCATAACTAGTCCAAATGACTCAAATGAACTAGTTTAAGAGTTGTTCAATTGCTTAGATATCATAGAAGTATACAAGACACAATCGAAGCAAAATCGGTTTTGATTCACTCGAATCGATTCATGAACTTTATAGCCACGGTTTGCAAATATGCATTCCTTAGTTTATATATATTTAAGTTCACGAATAAACCAATTTTAGAAAGTAACACACTTAAGTATGCGTATGGGTATGCGTACTTAAGTAACCGGATTTGAGTATGTTTTGGTTTCCAAACTCAGCAGAAATTCACGGACGTGAACTTTCCGCCAGTATGCATACGGGTACGCATACTTACCCAGTCCCCATCAACCATTTAGTACACACACAAGTATGCATACATTTGGTTCCCGATTTTGGACTTATACACTAATGCGCGAACATATTATATACTTATATCCAAGGATAGTTACATGTTCTAAACTCTTTATTTCAATCATTGAAACATTCTTAGAGGATGTTAAATAGAGGTTATTCAAACAATATTTTTCATCAAAGCAATTTTCAAGATATTGAAATAATCAACATGACTTTCGTCACTTGTAAAGATGAACTTGACCAAAGCGAAAGCTTACTAACACATATTTCGAGAAAAAGATAAGCGAGATAAACTCGGCTCGAAATAACAAATATGTATAATCGAAGTTTATATAGCAATACGACTTTTGTCTCAAGATAGGAGATAGAGTAGATAGACTGTTTGAGTGATACAAAAGTTAAAGTCTCCACATACCTTTTAGTCGATGAAGTTACACCAGTTCCTTTAGTAA
>JAJJMB010008870.1:5301497-5475444 GCA_023531105.1 Papaver atlanticum | reverse complement strand
AAAACAGCCACACCTTCATTATTCAACATTCTGATCTCAAACACCTTATTCGCTTCCCTCCCTAAGATCAACCCTTCTCCTTCACTTTGTAACCGAATTGAATCTGGAACGGCCATTTCTTGGTTTAGGCCAGAGTCTTACAGATTGATCTCTCGAATCTAAAAGTACTCCCGTGCAGTGCATTTGTTTAAGGTACTAATTCGTTTCTCATCAACACACCCAAATTTACCAAAAAACAGTAGAACCAGTTTTTACCCTCAAACAAGAGGAGATGTAAGGAAAGGGTTAGAAATCAACCACCAAGGGATCTCTTCACCAACAACAAGACATGCACAACTGATTCGATAAAAGTCCCAACAGAAAGAGGGTAAAATTCCTATTATATCTTTATCTTTTATCTTTTTCATTTTAATGTAAATTGGAATTTGAATCTTATTTTGATTTCGAATTAGATGGCTGAAATTTTGGAAATATGTTTCCATTAGATTGTCATTGGAGGTTAAATTTTATTGTGCATGTATATTACAGAAACCTATAAATCCAATTGGTTCTCAATTTTAGTTATGCACGATGACTGCTTGTGAATTGTTCTCAAACAACCCAAATGGCATGTCAAGTTGGTGGTGTCAGTTTTACCGGATGTCCATAAAATGTTCATTTTGAATTTGGAAATCTAAGTGTTGTTTATATACATTTCCATGCTTGGTAAATTTGGAATGGTATAAGGACCCTCGTCTGTTAAAATAGGTGATGTAGCTTGATGTGGTCGTATAGTTAAGCATAGTCTAAATTCTAATTTTATATGATGGTACACCATTAATTAATTTCTACGGGTTGGTTTTGGTGCCATTGCTTAATGTCATTTGATTTGTATTGTATGACAACCTTATGTTGGTTAACCATGAATACTGATCATTAGAAGAACAGAACTGCCACTTCGTATTAGTTTCATTGGTTCTTTGACTATGTCACACTCGGTGTGGTGGTTTTATAGTATGTACTAACATTTATGGCATCTTGTGCGCTACTTTAGATGCTATAAATAAAGGTTTGGTATAGCTCACCTCGTTATGCAGTAGTAGCTGATAATCATTTGTATCATGGTATTGGTACTAATTTGCAAAAGAAATTAGTTTTATAATGGTTCTGATTTTGGTGAAACTTGGTTTCAGACATTTGAACTTGTATATATAATTACTGTTGGTAGATTTGATTTATGTAATATTTTCCAAGTACGTTGGTTGGTGCCACTAACTTGAGTATTAGGTCTCCCTGAGCAATCGGATTATTATCTTGGATATCCATTTCACTTCCGGCGAGATGCATACTTTGTACATGCTGTATGCTTTTGTTGTATTAAGAATTTGCTAGCTCTCTTGATCAGTAACCTTAAGAATTTGCTAGATCTCTTGATCAGTAACCTTCTAAGCTAGTCTAGTTGTTTCTTATCTATTTGATTTTGCCATGAATTTATTTGTGGGAGCTTAACAGCAAGGGCATAAGTGGACCTATAAGTCAGGAGTGATCTTCAGATCCTTAAATCATTTTTGGTAGTATTTTGTCTCTTGTTCTATTCCTTGTTTATTAACGGAACTATTTTTAGGGAAAGGTTATTTTCACATTTCCTTGAATTAGATCGATAGATTTGTATTTTATACAAATCCTTTAGACAAGAGAAGTGTTAGCTATATTATATATATACTTCTGGTATAAATTACTTGACTGTGAGTACACACCATTCTCATTGTGACTCACATTTTCTATATTCTGTTTGTTGACTACTTGTTGCCTATGTTCGTGACCCAAACTAGATTCGAACTAAGATTACCTCAAGTATGAAAATGTGTACTTAAACTTTTATGGATGCTTAGCTACTGTGCATAGTTGAGTTGTTCAAATTATGGGTGCACTGACGTTTAACAGTACTTGTAAGCATTTCGGTTTGGTGCAATATTGGATTAAATGGCCTGGTCCTTCTAAAAATCATTAGTGTACTACGAAATGTGTCCTTTTGAGCTACACCGTGTGTGTAGCGAGTCTCATTTCCATTATGGATTGATTGTGAATTTTGCCTCTTAGATACTCAATAATATTTCTATGGATTATTATTGTTGTTTCGGGCCTATCGGCTTGCGGCTAAAATAACTAGTATTTTTATTCAGTCTTGACCTTGTATACTATGATTGGCCTTAACACTTGATATGGGTAAGTGGAGATATCTTGGTCTGTGCTATTTAGATATTAGTTTGATGTTAAGGTTACTTGTATGTGTTTTAAATCGTTTTCAGTGCTCTACATTTATTTTGGTGTTTTACTGTGAAGCTTCCTTTGTTGACATTTCCGCATATGCTGGCAAGTTCAATCTGCGTATATATTACTAACTGTTTGGACCTAGATCTACATTTTCTGTCGTTATATAAGTGTTGTTGATGCTGCTAAGAGCTTATTTAATGTTTGAGCTAACTGTTATAGCATACATGGACTATAATAACTGGATTAGCTGCCGTGAGCACATGTGTTATAATCAGGTTTCCTAGAATATATTTCTCATTTCACTTAGTTTTAACTTAATGTATCTATGTTAAGTGAGTTACATTCCTTTAAGCATCATATTAATTTTGTTCTTAAATTAACGGACAATTGCCTTCAACATTTGATTTTAAGTGGCAGGAACCGACGTAAGGTATCAATGATTGACATTTTTTCCATTAATTGAATGTTCCTAAAGTGACTGCAGCTCAAGGGGTGGTTGCTGCTACGCAATTCATACCATTCATAGCAAGAGATAATTGCTACCATTATATTATCTAAGTAAATAGACGACGAACTACGGTCGTGCTTGATCCCTTCGAGCAACGGAGAGGGTAATGCGGTTCAGCACAACTCTACAAGGTTGTTCATATCATTTGAAAGTCTTGGTTACTGCTTTGCAGTTCATATCATCTATTCAGAGATGATTGCAACTTTGGCAAGTATATATCATGGGCAACTGGCCAATGATGGTTGGTAACCAGAATTACCTTAATTTTGGCAACTGGCCGTCTGTTATTTTTTGGGCAATTGGCCCGTGTTAATTTTGGCAATTGGTCGTCTGTTATTTTTGGGCAATTGGCCCGTGTTAATTTTGGCAACTGGCTGTCTGTTATTTTTGGGCAATTGGCCCGTGTTAATTTTGGCAATTGGCTGTCTGTTATTTTTGGGCAATTGGCCCGTGTTAATTTTGGCAACTGGCCGAATAAATTGTTGGAGTTGGCAACTGGCCTTCTCCCATTTTGGCAACTGTCCACATTAATTGTTAGAATCGGCAACTGGCCGTATAAGTTATTGGGTTGGCAACTGGCCAAATCTTATTTTAGGCAATCGGCCATCTCTTATTTTATTTTTTGAAATTGGAACCCTTGTCGAATTTTATGAGTATTATGGTATGGGACATATGCTCATAGAATTCTGAGTTTGAGACTTATGAGATTTCTACGGTGTGCAAGATTATTAGTGAACGAAAATTTTACTTGAGTGGTGTATCCGAAAGTCGGAGCTTTCCAAGCGGGTACTACCCGACCCGCAGAAAGCAAAAATTCTCTGGTCCGTCACACAGTCTTAGAATAAAAAGAGTTTCAGGAAAGGAAAAAGGTATGTAGGGTTACGAAACCTTTAAGCAAACAGGTTCGTGTACACACAACTCTCAACCCTATAAAAGGCAGAATTGCCAATTTTAACCCTCTTTTATTGATTAACCAGGGAAGTCCTTTCCAATATCAATTAGATATGAAAAGCGACATGAATTCCAGACTTTACAATGCTCTTAGAGCAAAAACAAAAGAAATACAAAAACAATTAAAGAGTTTTCTTTTCTTAAAGCCTGAGGTGTGCAAAATCCTGTCTCTTTTAATCAAGCACATGAGACAAGATGCACTAACCAACACAATTTAAGTTGTGCTGGGATGAACAATAATCTGTCCACCATATCCCTTTTGATTGGAAATCATAGATCCATGTTTCTCATAGTTTTTAGACCATAACTTTCTTTTAAGTGGTCTAATCTTATCCTTGGAAACTAACTTCCTTGACGAAGATAAAATCTTACATACCTCTGCAGTCTTTTGAACAAGTTTGAGCTTGCTTGCTAATTGATTTGCTCTTCGTTGAAGTTTGTTGACATGTCTTAATTTGTGTTTGTACTTGTAACACTTTGATAGCTCATGACCCTTGAGCGAACAATATGAGCATGTCAACCTGGAATATGATTCAGGTATCCGAGATGTGCAAGATGCTAGACACAAGGTAGAACCTGAAAAATTAGATAAAGAGTTTCAAACGGAAAGGTCAATTTTTTCTTCCAGATCGGTTGAGTTTTCTTATAAATAATATCAAGATTGATGTATGTATTGCTACAATTATCAAAATCAATATTTTCACAAAGAAGTGCAACACTTGACTTTTCTTCTTCATTAGAATCATAGTTGTCAGACATTTCATCAAGAGTTGTAGCAAGACCTTTGTTTCCAGTGTATTTCTTTCGATTTGGACACTCATTTGAAAAATGACCCAAACCTTTACACTTAAAGCACTGTGGAATATCCTCGTCAGCATCCCTGTTTTTAGGAGGAATGCGATTGTGAGGTTTAACTGACGATATGGGTTTGTCTTTGGAGAACCGTTTACTTCTCTTCAATAGAAGATCTCTAAACTGTCTTGTGATCAATGAGACTGACTTGTCAAGATATTCATCTGCTGAATCAGTCTCAGAAAGATCATCTTTAGAGATGCAAACACTTTTGCTTTTATCAAGTATTTTAGTGTTTTTCTGTGCTTTGAAGGAAACATCCTTTCCGATTTTGGATGTATGTTCATGATCAAAAATCTTTAGCTTTCCAACCAACGTATTTCTGGAGAGAGCATCAAGGTTATTTCCTTCAACGATGGCATGCTTCTTAGAATCGTATCTAGATGGCAGCGGTCTGAGAATTTTCATCACAATGTCCTTTTCAGGAATAATCTTACCCAATGCAAAAGATGCATTAACAATTTTAGACACTTTGTGATTAAACTCATCAAATGAATCTTCATCTGCCATACAAAGGTTTTCCCAATCGAAATTTAGGATTTGAAGCCTAGCTTCCTTTTCACTGGTATTCCCTTCAAATACGATTTCTAAGATATCCCAAGCATCTTTAGACCGGGTGCATGTAGTCACATGGTGCTGAAGATATGGAGTAATTGCATGTATGATGGCGTTCAAACCGTCGGAATTTTGCTTTGCAGCAAGTATCTCAGCAGCGTCATATGAACCAATATCTTTCGGTACGGTTGCATCTCCTACTGCCACAACGGGAGCATCATAGCCATTAACTACATAAACCCATGATTGGAAATCACGCGTTTGGAGAAAGGAACGCATAGCAATTTTCCACCATAAGTAATATGAGCCATCGAAGACTGGTGGTACGTTTATAGAGATAACACTTCTGTCCATAGAGTCAGATCGCTACAAACACAGAATTATAAGGACTTAAACGTGTTTGCCTGCTCTGATACCAATTGAAAAAGTGGGGGTACAACAACCTCACCCAATAATTCGCTAAGCAATCTGTATGGACTAACTCCAATATACTTTTAATAGAATCAACTAGACAGTCAGACTCAATCTTAATAAAAAGTATATTAAAGAGTTATATCTCAATTTCTCGATTCAATCCTTACTCAATCAAATAGAAATCTGCGAGTCAAATTGAATACAAGAGAAATTAACTTGAATGGTACCAAAGACCAATGTTCAAGTATCAATCAATTTCAATCAACAACCAAACATCGGATTTCCCAATTGATTGATTCAGCGCACAACCTGTGATATTTCAATTATATAACAAAATATAATGTCGTAAAGAAATAACACAAACACCGGAAGTTTTGTTAACGAGGAAACCGCAAATGCATAAAAATCCCGGGACCTAGTCCAGATTGAACACACACTATATTAAGCCGCTACAGACACTAGCCTACTACAAACTAACTTCGGTTTGGACTGTAGTTGAACCCCAATCAATCTCACACTGATCCAAGGTACAGTTGCGCTCCTTACGTCTCTGATCCCAGCAGGATACTACGCACTTTATTCCCTTAGCTGATCTCACCCACAACTAAGAGTTGCTACGACCCAAAGTCGAAGACTTTAATAAACAAATCTGTCTCACACAGAAAAGTCTACAAGAATAGATAAATCTGTCTCCCACAGAAATACCTACAAGTTTTTTTTCGTCTTTTGATAAATCAAGGTGAACAGGAACCAATCGATAACCCGAACTTATATTCCAGAAGAACAGCCTAGAATTATAAATCACCTCACAATAATCTAAATCGTATGATGGCGAAACTAGATATTGTGGAATCACAAACGATGAGACGAAGATGTTTGTGATTTCTTTTATTTTGCCTATCAAAGAAATTAATCTCGAGTCAATTATTTCAATTGTACTCAATACGATAGAATCGGGCAAGATCAGATCACGCAACTACAAAGAAAATAGTTGGGTATGGCTTCACAATCCCAATGAAGTCTTCAAGTCGTTAACCTACAGAGTCTCGGTAAAAACCTAAGGTTAAAGGAGAATCGACTCTAGCTTATACAACTAGTATCACATCAGGTTAGCTACCAGAAGTTTTCCAGCAACATTGAGGAACAAATCAGCATCATGAACATCAATTTTTCCCTCGTGCCAAGGAGCATTCTTACCAATAAGAAAGTCTGAGAGCGCCTCCGAAGAAGGTCTCAAGTGCTCAGGAGGAGGCAAGAGCAAATCCCCAGTTAGCGGCAGACTCAACAGTTCAGCAATTATTTGTCGGTTTACAAGAAAAGTTGTTCCCTCGATAATAGTTTTGAAGGAGCAGTTGACAGAATCAGGCTCATGCAGGTTTGCGTAAAACTGAGCAGTTAGCTCCATGTAGGCAGTTCCCATGGAACGATGTATAATACCCCATTCATGATTTTCAAAGAACCCGGATAGACCATCTACCTTTAGTACAGAGGGTTTGTAAATCCTTTCCATGATAGGTTTCTTAGTACTATATTCCGCATAGTAATCACGATCCTTAGAGTTAACAAACCTAATTATCAAACTTGAGTCATAAAATTATTCTTCACGATTTTTAGTACCCGAACTCTAACCACGATTAACTCTCTTCCTAAAAGCCATTTCTAGTAAAAGAAGACAAAAAGTTTGAAGAACTTACTTGGTTCGTGAACTGAAAACAATGGTGAAGTTCCGAAACCGCAGAGAAAAGGAAAATAAGCACCAACCCCTGGAGAAGTTTTTCGTTGTGAATCCAAAGAGCCCAAGAACACTCAAAAAGATTGAGAATTGAAGTTATGGGAATCAACAGTTCACGAACTGTTTGGGTTTCTCTCTTTTCGTTCTTGAATTGTTTGAGAAGAAGAAGAGGCGAAGAGAACGAAGTTGGTTTTTCCTCTTTTAATGTGTCGAGCGGTGGTACTCGAACCAGTTACACATGTTCCGGAACAAGGTTCCAATACGGAATGGTTGTCGGTTCAAAGTAAGTGAACCGCACATGTGATGACAAGGGCTCGTTTGTTTTTAGCAAACATATGGAGTCATCATATCTGGAGTAAGACTCAACAACTACAATTACGAGTTACCTATGTAGGATCAGACTCACAGCAAGAAGATCTCGCTCACCATGACACCAAGAAAGAGTTTCTTTCCAGCAGCTCTTACAACACTTAGTGTCGAAAGATACCCAAAAGTCTGTTTTCTTTAGTATTTCAACGAACATCAAAAGCCCACAAAAAAATTTGTGTTCCTGATTTCTTGTTTTTCTACAAAAGAGAATCAGTTTATGCAGATAATTTTCAGTACGGCGAAGGGAAACTCTTTCGACAAAAAGAGATATCCTAACTTCTTCATAAAAGAAGGTAATACTACTATCTTGATAAGAAGTATTAGGAATTGAGCAATGAATTGAGGTGATACACTCAGATGACTGAGATTTAAACTCCTCTTGTAATTCGTTTAGTTTGATATAACTAATTGGGTTACGCAGAGGAGGAGCACTGCTCTCACTGATCAGTAAATCAATATCAATATCAACCTCAACATAAATATTATTCATCATAGCTTGATTTAACATGTCAAGAGATTCTTGTTCTTTCTGGAGATATAGATCAACATCAGAAGATAGGCTTTCAAGTTTCTTTTCAATTCCTAAAAAACTTCAAGGGATTTTAAACCTTGGTGGAGGTTTATATAGAATTTCTTCTACATATTTTATTAAATCAGTCATGAAAGAGAATTCTGGAATCCCTGGATCTGGTGGTGCATTTATTGAGATAACACTTCTGTCCATAGAGTCAGATCGCTACAAACACAGACTTATGAGGTCTTAAGCGTGTTTGCCTACTCTGATACCAATTGAAAAAGAGGGGGTATAACAACCACACCCAATATTTTGCTTAGCAATCTGTATGGACTAACTCCAATATAATTTTAAGAGAATCACTCTTTGATATACTTTTATTAAGATTGAGTCTGACTGTCTAGTTGATTCTCTTAAAAGTATATTGGAGTTAGTCCATACAGATTGCTAAGCGAAATATTGGGTGTGGTTGTTAGACCCCCGCTTTTTCAATTGGTATCAGAGCAGGCAAACACGTTTAAGACCTTATAAGTATGTGTTTGTAGCAATCCGACTCTATGGATAATAAAGTCTCGATAAACGCTTCACTAGGTTTTAACTCTGATTTTAGAGAAAGTTCTGAAAAGGTAGTTAATCTCCTGAAGAAGTTAGATGAACAAATCCGGATCAATTCTGATCTTATTGCAGAAATCGCAAAGTATAAGGATTTGAAGTCTTTCAAAGTTCCTTTAATGGATTTGAATAACTCCTTTAATTCTTCTCTGAAGAATTGTCGCAAGTCAAGGGATAAGCGAGGTTTAGACTTTGTGAAACCTGATGTAACTCATAACTACTCGGATGGGTTTAAAGATGTTGGTCCATGTATGTTCTGTGATTCTCGTAGTCATTTTCAACATATGTGTACATCTTTAAGAAAAGTTTAAAGGTTGCGAGTAATCTTCATAAGAAAGATGAACAACTGTTTACTTCTCTAAAAAGGTGTAAATGCTAACAAGAAATCCCAAACTGGAAAGTAGTGTTAGTATCGGAGCTTTTGCTCTAAAATCAACATCACCCTTTCAATGGTTCCTTGATAGTGGATGTAGACGACATATGACTGGAGATCTTTTATGGTTTGTGAATTCAAGCGACTTTGAAGGAGGTCCTGTAACATTCGAAAACGGGAGCTGTTGCTACATTAGCAAGAAGGGGACAATAAAACTTCCGGGCGTTCCTGAAATCCATGATGTAGTTTACTTTAAAGGTATGACTGCAAATCTCGTTTTTGTTAGTCAAATTTGTGACAAATGCTATAAAGTTGTCTTCAATGCAAATGGATGTGACATTGAAGATTAAACTGGAAAAGTAATTTTTCAGGGAACTCGTGGTAAAAATAATTGTTATCTTCTTGATACTCAGTTTAGCAATTGTTGCAATTTTACTAAGGTGAAATCTACACATCTTTGGCATAAGCGTTTTGGTCACATCAATTATCACCTTCTAACTAAGATCATTAACAAAGAACTTGTTAGAGGTGTTCCCAAAATCAATGCTAAGATTGATAGTGTCTGTGGTGCCTGTCAAAAGGGTAAACAAACGAAAGTTCCACATAAATCATCTCGAGATATTCTCACTAAAGCTCCACTTGATTTAATTCATATGGATCTCTTCGGCCCTATTCAACAACCTACGGTTGCTGGGAAGAAGTATGCTTTAGTTATGGTAGATGACTACACCAGATTCACCTGGGAGGCATTTTTAGCTCATAAAAATGAAACCCTTGGTGAATTCAAGATTATTGTTAATAGAATCCAGAATGAACAAGGTCGCAAGCTAAAGAAAATTAGAAGCGACCGTGGAACTGAATTCAAGGACACTAAGGTGTTTGAATTTTGTGACAAACTGGGGATTATTCAATAATACTCACCACCCATTACTCCTCAAGCTAATGGAGTTGCAGAAATGAAGAATAGGAACATTCAGGAAACGGCGAGGGTAATGCTCCATAACAAAAACTTACCGTTAAGGTTTTGGGAAGAAGCCGTTTTCACTGCATGTTATTTGATCAACCGTGTACACCTATGAACGGTCGAAAACCCTAAACACTCTTTATGAGTTGTGGTAGGTAGGAAGCCCAACTTACATTATCTCAGAGTGTTCAGAAGTAAGTGCTACATTATGAAAGATCGAGAATAGAAAGGGAAATTTGATTCCAAAAGCGATGAAGGTATCTTTCTTGGCTAAACGGTCTGATAGTCGTAGTTTTCGAGTATTTAATCTCAGAACCCAAGTTATGATGGAATCTGCTAATGTCATCATTGATGATCTGAGTAATTTTCGTCATGATAGCCCTCCTGCTGAATTTCCTCCAACTGAGACAATTGAGAAAGTCAAGGAAGTCCCGGAATAAGTTGAAGTTGTTCCTACAGTCACTGATCCTGATACTTCTAGTGACGAGGAAAAGAGCACAGATCATACCATTTTTGTTGAACAAGAAAGAGTTCCTCCGTGACACCTCTGGGTTCAAAGGAATCATGATACTAACAGTATTATTGGAGGAAAAGATTCTTCAGCTAAGACAAGAGGACAACTTCAAAATATTTGCAATTTTGGTTGTTATCTTTCGCAAGTAGAACCTAGAAATATTGATGAAGCTCTTAGCGATCCCTTTTGGGTGAAAGCAATGCATGAAGAGTTAAATAAATTTCAAAGACAAGATGTATAGGAGCTTTTTAGTCATGAAGTATCTCTATAAGAATTTCATTATGATCCCACTAGTTTTCGTACCTTTGCCAATTTATATTGACAAAGGTAAGTCACTTTTCATTTGTGTGTAAAAAGCTAAGTTCGATCTAACGGTTGAAAGATATTAGCTTGAGTCTAATCATGTTTTCATCTAACGGTGAATATTGAATGCTTTGTTACCAAGGTAACAATGATTGCAAACCCTGATTTGAAGATTATTTAAAGGAGAACTCTAGCAACTGGGAGACCTAATCCCCACACCTCCTGTGTGATGCTAGTTGCGACTAGAGTCGATTCTCCTTTAACCTTAGGTTTTCTCCAAATCCCTGCAGGTTAACGACTTAAAGACTTCATTGGATTGTGAAGCCAGACCCAACTATTTCTCTGTAGTTACGTGTTCTGATCTTGCTGTTTTCTATCGTGATTGGGTACTATCTTCTATAATATTTGCTCAAGATTTAATCTCCGATAGGCAAGATAAAAAGTAGTCACAAACATCTTCGTCTCATCATTTGTGATTCCACAATATCTTGTTTCGCTACCATACGATTAAGATTATTGTGAGGTGATTGATATTACTAGGCTGTTCTTCAGGAATATAAGTATGGTGTATCAATTGGTTCCTATTCACCTTGATTTATCAAAAGACGGAACAAAACTCTTAGGTATTTCTGTGGGAGACAGATTTATCTATTCAATAGACTTTTCTGTATGAGACAGATTGGTTTATCAAGTCTTCGAATTTGGGACGTAGCAACTCTTAGTTGTGGGTGAGATCAGCTAAGGGAATCAAGTGCCCAGAGTCCTTCTAGGATTCAGAGGCGTAAGGAATGCGATGTACCTTGATCAGTGTGAGATTGGTTAGGGATCAACTACTTTCCATTCCGAAGTTAACTTGTAGTAGGCTAGTGTTTGTAGCGGCTTAATACAGTATGGTGTTCAAATATGGACTAGGTCCCGGGGTTTTTCTGCATTTGCGGTTTCCTCGTTAACAAAATTTATGGTGTCTATGTTATTTCTTTTTCGCATTATATTTTCTATATAATTGAAATATCACAGGTTGTGCGTAAGTTCAATCAGTTTGTGAATCCGACCTTTGGGTTGGTTATTAAATTGTTTGACACTTGGATATTGGTTTTTGATACCGTCCAAGTTATTTCTTATATTCAATCGGGCTCGCAAATTCCTATTTGTTTGATTGCAGATTGAATTGGGAAATTGAGATATAACTCATAGATATACTTTTCTAAAGATTGAGTCTGACTTTCTAGTTGATTCTCTTGAAAGTATATTGGAGTTAGTCCATACAGATTGCTAAGCGAAATATTGGATGTGGTTGTTAGACCCCCGCTCGGTCGAACTCACAAGTGTTTCTATATCAAGCTTGTAGTCAAATTTAATTGATCAAAACTATATCTTGATTTCTAGTCTACATTTAGTCAAGTCTCGGATTAGGAATATAAAAGTGTAGTTGAGTATCAGACATCACTGCGTTCTACTGTTTGAAGGAGAAGATCAACTAAAGACATTTGGAGAACTTCATCGACAAAAGATATGTAAAGACTAAACCAACCTATTACTCAAGTTTTCACCTTTCTATCTATGAGACTAAGTCGAATGACTAAGTGGACTTTAAATCGCATAATAGAAATTTCGAGTCAAGTTTATCTTGTTAATTATTCTCAAAATATGAATGACTAAGCTTAAGAACATTTGTTTAAAACTTGATGAATTTGGTTAAGAACAATTTATTATTTATGACCTAAATCATGATCGAGTTAGTCATTTGAAAATAACCTGGAACAGTGATATGTGTCATTGATGTTATTCAGGAATGTTTCAAATTGATTATTAAGGAGGTATAGGAAAACTACTATAAATCTGGATACAGGATAGTACACATACTAGTTCACGTACTGGCGTAACTGTTATAGTTCCGGAATCGCAGTACATGTACCTAGTATACGTACTAGCGTAGCTATAGTTCGGCAACGATCTTAGGTACACATACACGGTATGGATACCAAAAAGATCTTTTGACTCGTGAACTCAGGAAGGTATACATACCCGGTATGGATACCAAAAGTTCATGAACTGTTTTTGTCTTAAGGGTATACAAACCCGGTACACGTATCATGACAGAAATAACTCACGAACTGGAAGTAAGTACACGTACTTACCCAGTCGAATATTTTCAGGTGCATCAGAATTATTTCTTTGAGATAATCAGCGTTTGAATAACTCTCTAAAATACCTCAAAACATATTTGATCACATTATAACCTATGGTTGTGATTCAAGATTAAAGTCTATAAGTGTTATATGAAAACGGTTAAGCTTATAGTTCGTCTGGATAGTTTCGGTTAACCTTTCATGAACAAGTCATTATACACGATTCGGTTACGGTTCATCCTAACCTAAGTGTATATTTGTTGTGTTTATCTCAAGTCGAATTTTCATTTAACGGTAAAAGATTGCTTGGTTCCAAAGCTACCTTAGCTTAAATCTAAAACAATCTTCGATCTTGAAAGTATACAAAAGGAGAACCTCAAGCAACTGGGAAAATTCAATCCCTGACACTCTTCTTGTGTGTCATAGTTGTAAACTAGAGTCGTCCTCTCCTTTAAACCTTTTTAGGTTTAGCGACTAAAAAGACTTCGCTTAGGGATTCGTGAAGCCATGTCTGACTATCTTTATCTTGATAGTTTGTGTATCCTGATCTTGCTACTAATTATTGAATGTCAATCCGATCAGACAAGATAGATAGAAATCTAAAAGTTCTTCGTCCCAAACTTTGTGATTCCACAAGTATATTCCTCTATAACGATTCTTTGTTTAAATCGGAGTAGGTTTTACTTGTGAGGTGATTAATAATCTAGGCTGCTCTTCGGGAGTCGTAAGTACCAGATTTTGAGGTTTGCTGAACCTAGTCTACTGCAAACGATTTCCTGTCTCACCTTGATCTAACAATTAGAACGGAAATCACATATAATCTTTTCTGTGGGAGGCAGATTGGTTTAAAGTCTTCACTTAGGTTGAAGCAACTCTTACACTGTAATGGAACTCAGCTAAGGGAATCAATTGTTGCGAGACTCAAGAGGCATAAGGAGCGCGACTGTAACTGAAACGGTGAATTCGGTCTCAACTGCATTCCATCCCGAAGTTTTAATAGTACGCTAGAGTCTGTAGCGGCTTAATACAGTTTGGTGTTCAAGTCTGGATAAGGTCCCGGGTTTTTCGGCATTTGCGGTTCCTCGTAAACAAAATTTCTGGCGTCAGTGTTATTTCTTGTTTGCATTATATTGTTTATTTATATAATTGAAATATCATAGGTTGTACGTAAAATCAATCAAAGTAGATACGTCCATCTTAATTGTTAGATACGACTTGATTGATCATGGATATTGATCTTTGGAATCGTCCAAGTACTCTCACGGTATAATCAGGTTCACGTACTTGTCTCCATTTACATATTGATTGTGAGAGAAAGAGATATAAACTCTTGATATAATTCTTGATTGAGATTCATTAAGTTGTAACTCTTGGAATTGTATTTAGGTTTAGTCCATACAGGTTGCCAAAGAAAAAGTTGGTGGTGCATTTTGGTACCCCCGCATTTCCAAGATGGATAATCTTGAGAAACCCTTTCAGAGGGTGAAGTATGGGCAGCTATAAAGGGTCTAGGACAAGAAAAAGCACCTGGTACTGACGGCTATCCTATCACCTTCTTCCGGAGGTGTTGGGATTTTATTCGAACTGATGTATTTGATATTTTGCAGGAACTCCATTCTACTAATTCTTTATCTGGACTAATCAACATCAGTTATATTTCTTTAATCCCGAAGGGGGCCAGACATAAACAGTGAAAGACTATATAGACCTATCATTCTACTCTTCAGTGTTTACAAAATTATGGTAAAGGTGCTGACATATAGACTTAAAGGAGTCATAGCCAAGCTTATTTATTTCAATCAAACGGCTTTTCTCAATGGAAGACAGATTCATGGCGGTGCTATGATTGCCAATGAGTTGGTGGATATCGGGCTTAGAAACCAACTTAACGGTATGCTATTGAAGCTTGACTTTGAAAAGGAGTTTGATAGGTTATGTTGGTCTTATTTGGACTCTATTCTTGTGCCTAAGGGTTTTGGTGAAAGATGGAGGAAGTGGATCCATATATGTGTATCTACAGTCTCTTTCTCAGTCACTATTAATGGTGGTATTTGTGGGAAAATTCGAAGCAGTAAGGGGGTCAGACAAGGTGATCCTTTGTCACCTCTTATGTTTAACATTTCCATGGAAGGACTAAGTAAACTTCTCCACAAAGCTGAAGAAATAAGTCTTATCATGGGTTTTGAGTATTCACCGGCTAGAACGATTTCACATATACAGTATGCTGATACAAATATGTTTTTGGAGGCCAGCTAGACACAATGTTATAATATTTTTTCGACATTAAAATGCTTTGAAGTCATATCTGGACTAAAGATAAATAAGAGTAAAATGAGACTGGTAGCAGTTAGAGAGGTGTCTGGTTTGACTAACTGGGCACAACAATTAGGTTGCAAGACGGATTCTTTGCCAATTACTTATCTGGGTTTTCCTTTAGGTGTAAAGTTCAAATCTAAGCATATATGGGATCCGGTACTAGAGAGGTTTGATAAACAACTCCCAACTTGGAATCAAAGGCTTTTGTCAAAAGGAGGCCGACTGACTTTGGTGAAGTTCGTATTATCGGGTTTGCCAATATATTATCATTTCTTTCTTCAAGCCCCTAAAAGTGTAATACAGGAACTGGAAAAGAGGATGCGAACCTTTTTGTGGAACAAAGCTGACGGTTAGAACAAAATATATTGGGTGGCCTGGACTGAATTGCTTAAACCCTTTGATCATGGATGTCTCGGTATAAAAAACTTAGAGACGATGAATTTTGTACTCTTATCGAAATGGTTATGAAATTTTACATAGGAGAAGGACAGTTTGTGGGCACATGTGATAATATTTAAATTTAATCTTAATCATACTCGAATTCTAGCTAATTCCATAAATATGAATTACGGTTCTAGCTGCTGGATAGTGATTTCTAAGTTGTCTTCTATTTGCTACAAAAATTATGAATTGATGATCGGTGATGGTGACAGCTTCTCTTTTTGGTATGGCATTTGGTGTGGCGAGGTTTGTTTGGCAAATACTTTCCCTTCACTTCTCAAGCTCGCTGTCAATATATATGGTTTTGTCAAAGACTATATCGATCCTGTTGATCAACATACTTGGATCATCAATTTCAAGAGACTACTGCACTCGAGTGAAGCTAACAAGCTCTGCAGCTTGCTTCAAATTATCGGCGATGATCCGTCTAATTTTTTTCTCAACATCCTAGTATCCTCTGGAAGTCTTCACTTGAAATTGGTTTCACAGTCAAAGCTGCTATCTCTGGCTTCTTAAAGATAGAGTGCTAATTGAAGTTAATCCTTCTTTTCCCAGCTTATTTGTCTGGTTCTCTCAATTCCCTACGAAGATATGCTTCTTTGTTTGGCAGGCTTTACTGGATTAAGTTGTGACAAAACATAATCTGGCGCACAGAGGTATAGTAACTTCACATCTTTGTGGATTGTGTAACACTACAACTGAATCTGTAAATCACCTTTTCTTGCATTGTGGGTATACAAAAGAGGTTTGGGACGAGTTAATTCCACTATTCCAGGTTGGCAATTATCTACACCTGATACGTTTGCACAATTGATGGATACATGGACCAAAGCTCGTTTAAAAGTCAATGGTGCTCTGATTTAGAAGGTACTTTTGCATGCTACTCTTTGGCAGGTGTGGAGAGAGCGTAATAATAGAATCTTTCCTAATAAGTTCCAAACATCGAATCAGTTGACCTGCAACGTCAAGGCTCTTGTTTTTTCATGGCTAAAGGTGTACCATTCAGATGTCTTAACTTCTTTCAGCACTTGGATATTCAACTGAGATAGCTTGTTTATTCGGCAACCTCCCTGGATTCTATCTTCTTTAACGTCTCTTGTGGCTGAAGTTTATCTATTTGCTCGAGTGGTCTCTTTGATTTTTTGAGCACTTGTATATTTGCAACTTTGTACAACTTTTTTTTTTTTTTAATATATATCCAATTTCAAAATAAAATAAAATAAAATAGGAGCAGCCTTTTTAAATTTAATTTACATTATATAACTATGTGTGGTATAAAAAAAAAATGAGTAACTTTCTTTTATTAATTTATATTATATAAATATATGTAGTTGCTCTGCGCTCCGGCCGGACTCGCAACAAAAAATAACAACAAAGAAAAACAGCACAAAAGACATAACCATGATAAATGATTAAAAAATAAGATGACTTAAAATGACTCGAAATGACTTAAAATAACCTAAGCATGCGGTTTACTTAGGGGATCAAAGAATGAAGCAGCCCTTCAATGGAACTTGTAAGATTGGGCTTGTAGCACACAAACCCTAACAACTTCATGCACAACAAACTCAGCATGTTGAATAGTTGCACTTTTCTTCCGGTTGGGAACCATAAAATTCCTTTTTTATTTCGGAAGCGTTTTTAATGTTTCATTCCAAAATCTATGTATATTTTCTTCATCTGTAATAAATCCCTACATTTAAGTCCCCAGATTTAATCACAAATTTACACCTAGACACCCTAAACATTCAGCGGTCCGGATCCGATGTGCACATCAGCGCATCTGATATCCAAATTTCAGAGTCAACCCAACTTTCCGAATACGGTCCAGGTCAAAGTTAGTTATGCTCACTTCCTCTCCATTATAGATATTCTATCCACGTTAACATGACACATCCCTGTGAGATTTATCAGTTTATAGACTTCAGTATTATTATACCTTTAGTAAATCATAATAGTGCTAACAGAAGTATCAGTTTACTATGGACCGTAAGAAAACCATATAAATCAGTATTTTAATTTTTTATTTATATGGATTTTGACACATACTAATAGGATGGTAGTTTAGTATACAAAGTCTATGCCAAGTATAATGATGAAGATGGTCAGGTCCAATCTACACAAACTAGCTAGGAAGCGTAGGCTAGTTCTATAAATATATATCTATACTATCCTTTTTATGCTGCATTGATCAAGACACAAATCCTTGATGACCTAAACATGTGTTAGTTCATTCGCACTTAAATTCACCATGAGACTTGAAACTTAAGGGTGGAAAGAAAAGAATCCATTATAAAATGTGCTATCTGACAACCTTTACATTTATAAATGGTCCCAAATATTTGGAGTCGTTAATCCTGCCTCGAGTGCCACAGTGATAGATAATCGAAGAAAATAAATGGATCCAAATGTAGATTTATAATGATGGCTATAGTGGATTTAAAAAGGAAAAAAGCTTATGATTTATAATAACAATGATGGCTTTAGTGAATCAAAATGATACATATCTCATGGGGTGTAATCATCTCGAAATCAAATTGGACATTGTTTATTTTTTGCAAAAGCTATTAAGATTAATTAATCTTTTCTGCTATCTTCTTCTTAATAATCTAACCAAGATTAGAAGTTGCGATGACTTTAATAATGGTAGAGGAGAAACACCTAATCTAAGATAGACAATCATCAACCTAACAAATAAAGGTTATAAAACCGAAATTCCACTCAATATTTTGGTTTTTAGATGATGGAATTTACCCGCTAATGTTTTGTATTGTATTTCCGAAAATAGCACTAGACAATTGCCAAAATTGTTTTGCTTCTGAGATGAACTACCGCTCACTATCCATTTATCTGGAAAAAAGTACTTTTAGCCCATCATTTTT
This sequence comes from Papaver atlanticum, assembly GCA_023531105.1. Lineage (NCBI taxonomy): Eukaryota > Viridiplantae > Streptophyta > Magnoliopsida > Ranunculales > Papaveraceae > Papaver > Papaver atlanticum. The sequence continues at coordinate 5,456,762 of JAJJMB010008870.1, read as the reverse complement.
TTATTTATCATAAGTTCACAATCTTCATAACTAAGAGAAATTTGGTCAATTACCCAAATATTTTTAAAACATGGTTATAATGGACGAATAAAAATTATTATGGGTGAAATGAACACAAAAAAATAGCAAGAATGAATCTGGATTCATCCTGGCTTAAACTTGAAAAATAAACTAGATGCATCCTGATGTAAATTAAAAATAAGAAAAAGTATTTGGAAATGGGTAGGATGAAACTGTTTACATTCTGTCTTTTTTTACATTCTCGTCCATTTAAACAGTATCAAATTTTACATGTCTTTTTCACCCAGGAATTGTCGTTATTGGGTTAATTGACCAATTGCTAAAAATGTTGCGATAATAAATCTGAATACTCCTAATCCTGTATAAAAAGTGGTGTGGTTACGATGGGAACGGGGTGCATACTCCGAGCATGCGACCCCTCTTCTCAACGTGACACATCATCTCCCTAATAATTTTCCAAAGCAATATCAACTGTTTTGAACGGAATTACTCTAATACCCTTGTATACATTTTTCATTATCTTCCCTTCTATTTTGCTTCTTGAACGAATATCTCCGACATGTATTAAGAAGTCTTCAAAATTTTCCTTACGAATATTGGTGTAATATTAAAAGAAATGGTCTCATTAAATTTTCTTTACCCATGGATGGATTGATAATAGTTCTGGTTATGTTCATATTGATTTCCTAGTGAAGATTGAGAATTCGTGTCTGTGTGTACGTATATATATGCGATTTTTCTCTCTTCATCCTCGTTGTGTATTTCATGTGAGAGAGAAATCCAATGCAGACATCGAGAAGAAAGTAAAAATCATGCTAGTTTTTATTAGTTTATTTTTTTTAGTTTTAATGATGAGAAGGATAAAATAATAATCAAGTAATATATTACAAAAGATTTATAACACATCTTTATCAAAAGCATTAGACTCTATACTTGATTTACTAATTTTTTCCCTTATGTGCAAAGATAAATGTTGAAGACTCTTGATTCTTGCTTCCTTAGCTATATTATCCGCTGTTGAGTTGTATTTCCTGTTAATGTATCTAACCTTGGCTTGTGGAAGTATACCCAAAATTGCCTTGACTTCTTTAATAGTTTTTTCCGCTTCCCAAGAAATTTCCTTGCATTTCTTGTTAATGAAGTCTGCAATACTTTTGCAATCTGTGACAATTGAAACACTAGATATGATATTATCTCTTAACCAAGAAATAACTTTTAGCATTGCTTTTGCTTCTGCATGAACTATTGTCATTGCTTTATCCCATCCCTCTTCAATATGCATAAATTCATCTTGGTCTACAGAAAATAAGATAAACGCGAATCCCATTGAAAGGTCTTATTTCTTGAAAGCCGCATCTATGAATTATCTAATCCGTAAGGACGCCCAATTTGAGCTGGTAGAACTTCATTTTTAGAAATAGAATTTCTCGGGAGAGTAATTTAAGGTGCTGAGTATAAAAATTTATATATATGTTCTATCATCATTGTTGGGTTTGGATCATTTTTTTCGAAGACTACTGAACACCTGTGCTTCCAAATAAACCATAGAGCGATAACAAAAAAAATTTCCTGATAATTGAGCATAATTCGGATCCTCTATCCAGTTGTTGACCCAATTACTTATTGAGTCTATGAAAGATGGGTTATTAATATGGATTAAAGATGAACAAAACCAGATTGCTCTTGCAAAGGGGCAAATCTGAAAAGATGTTGTTCATTTTCTTGCACTTGAGAGTTACACATCTGACAGTAAGCAGAGATATTGGTCATATGTGTTGCTAGTCTACTTGACATTGGTAATGCTTTTTGAACTAATTTCCAAATGAATAACTTAATTCTTGGAGTTGTTTTAATTTTCCATAATTTCTTCCATAGAAAATTATCCATGATGTCATTTTCTTGTTCCCGATTGATACAGAAAAAGCTCCTGAAGAATGATGCCTCCACTTTATCTTATCTTTATCTCCACTTTGAGTCTAGATTGCAAGGATTTTTTCTTTAATGGCCGGAGTGAAATAGTCATCTAATTTTTCAAGTTACCAAGAATTTTCTAGAGTAATTAGTTCCTTCACCAGATTAGGAATTTGGTCCACTCTATCCAATGATTTTTGAATTATATCTTCATTGGGAATCCATCAATCTTCCCAAATTTTGGCTGACTCTCCTGATTTTCCACACGAAGTTACCTTTTATAAGATTCAGGCCTTTTATGGATACTAGTCCAACTCCAAGAAAGGTTAGTATTTCTAGAAAAAACTAGAGGATTAGAGTTTGGGAAGTATTTTGCTTTTAGAAGCTTGACCCATAATTGATCTGGTTCAGAGATTAATCTACTGGCCAGTTTGGTGAGAAGAGTTAAATTGAACTGGTGTGGGTTTTTGATTCCTAACCCCCATTGAGATATGGATTTGCAGATACCAGACCAAGCTTTTATAAAACCACCATTTCTTTTAGTTCCATTTTTTTCCACCAAAATTTTCTTTGAATCCTGTCCAATTGATCCAATGTCTCTTTTGGTAGGGCTAGAACTTGCATTTGATAAGTAAGGTAAGCTTGAAGAACATATTTTCTTAGCACTGTCCGCCCTGCCTGAGATAGAAGCTTCGATTTCCAACCTAGAAGAGTTGAATAATACCTTTGTAGAAGAGGCTCAAAATTCTCCTTTATATTCTAATAAAAAAAAAAGAGGAGTCCCCAGATACCTTTCATTTTTAGTCATCATTTGGACTTTTAAGATTCTTGCAATTATTTTTCCATGTCTCGGATGAATGCGTCGGCTAAAATATATTCCCGATTTTCGAAGATTAATCATTTACCCCGTTATATCTCTGAAAGTTGATAATGTCTAATAGATTTTTCGCTTCTCCAAAATCCCCTCTTGTGAACAGAAAACAGTCAACTGCGAAGAACAAGTGAGAGATATTCGGAGTGTCCTCATTGATTTTAAGACCAGAGAGCTTTTTTTTCGCTATTGCATTTTCCAGAAGTCTTGAAAGAATTTCCATGCAGATTAGGGATATATAAGGGGAGAGCGGATCTCATTGTCTTAAACCTCTGGTATTTTTGAAAGTTGTGCCTGGAGAACCATTAAGGAGAATGGAAAAAGTTGTGGTTGAAATGCATTGTATGATTAGATTTACCCATGAGGAGTTGAAGCCAAACGATAAAAGCGCTTTATTAATGAAACCCTACTCCACTCTATCAAAAGCTTTAGAGAGATCAAGTTTAATGGCTAGAAAACCCTTTTTGTCTTTGGAAATTTTCATTGAGTGAAAAAGTTCGTGGGCTATGTTGGTGGTGGCAGATGTTAGTAGTGGAGAAAAATTGAAGGGGATGTTAGTAGGGGAGGAAGAGGCTGAGGTGTTATTGGTAGTGGATTAGAAGATCATGATGGATTTGGTGGTGGCAGAGCTACTGATGGTGATGGTGGTAGTTGTGTGGAGGAGGAAGAAGCCTTGGAAGAAAGAGGAAATGAAATAAAAGAAGAAAGGAGAAAAAAAAACATGTTTATTGAAGTGTCGCGAAAGACTAGGATGGGAAACGAAACGGGATTTACCTGATGTTTTATACATGCAACTATCAAACCAGAGGCCAATACAGGATAGGGTTGTGGTATTTTAGAAAATGAAAATGACCTAATTTAATTTTTTTTTAAAAATTCGGGGTTTTTATATTGATTTTTTTTAATATAAAGTTTTAATGGATCCCAACTATGGAACGGTTTTTTGTCTAGAAGATCCGGTCATCTTGGATTTTTATTACTTATATTATGAAAACATATGAGTGGTAACTTCATATTATTTTGGGCACGTAACATATTTTGCATCTAAATGTAAATCAGTGAAGGCATAAACAATGTAAAAAATTATAAAGTACCAATAAGAGAATGTTTAAAAGAAATACTTTGCTCCCTGGATATTATAATCAGAAATATGAAATGCATCACAAATTCATGATTAAGAGAATAAGCGAAATCTTCACGATTTATAAAGGGGATACCAGTATCATTTGGGGTGATACCAATTCATTTAGGACAAATAAATGTTAACAGATCCTGACCGTCGGATCGCTCAATTTGTATCATCCCGCTAATAGTGGTATCCCTATATAAATCATGAAAAACCTTGATCAGACTTTTGTTCAACTGGAACCATGTGCCTCTGCCCTTTCTGCTCATCTCATCTTACATTACCACAAACTGGAGCATCGAATTGTAAATCATGTATGAAACTACTTCTCATTTGAGTCGAACGTCATGTAGTTTCAACTGTTTCTTTGGACCATAGATGGGATGGTAGGTAAATGCGTGATAGTAATCATTTTTGGTCTTGAAGAGACATTTTGTGGCAGAGAGTTCATGCTTGTGAAAGATGCCGGTTGTCCCCTGCTGAGCTGAAAAGAAGAAAACAAGCAAGCCACCCATGATTAAGAGGGTAATTCACATTCACACTAAATGAAAAGTCCAATTTTGGTGAATCAAGCGTACTTTTAAACTTGGTTAAAGAAGAAAACATGTGTGGGTCGCTGCACGGGCTTGTTACAAGTATGCTGCCCAACATAAGCTTTATCGGTGACTGGTGAGGTTGCCGGAAATCTTTGTGTACTTAGTTTACTACTAATTATAAATATAACCAGAGATTACCATTAAGTCTTCAAGAATATTCATCAAACAAACATGCAATATATTTCATAAAAAAAAAGAAAAAAAGAAAGAACAAACATACAATATATGAAACATCATGGCGAATCTAGTTTAATGAATACCGTTAAAGAAAAGAAAAAAGGAAAGTCAAGCCAGCGAATGAGCTAATCCATACAACTAAGGAAAGAGCACTCAAAACATTCATATTAAAATCATAACTTTACATTTTTATCATTATATCACGACACATACCTTCTATGAGAAAAAGAAAAAAAAGAGAGAAATCAACCCTGTACAAATTAAATCAATTACAGGAAAAAAGGTCATTAAAACAGTAACTTTAGGATTATCAGTTTACCACCAAATCCAAATAAACAAACCCAAAAAAAAAAAAAATCGAGAAAATAAAACCAACTAAAAATGTAAACAAATTCAAACCAAAAATGAAAATTATAGTAAATTAAATTCACCATTATTCAAAATGTTCAGATGATTTTTTATCAACATCATCATCTCTTCCAGCTTCTGCTTCTTGACAATGGATCTCTTGAATCTCTTATTCCACCAACAACCCATGTTTCTTTAGCAACATCAGAAGAAACCATAGTGAAATCAGGAGAATAACACTTTAATATCAATTTCTCTTTTTTCTGTTCTTCATCAAACAAGACTTTTAACTTATTGTTATTGTAATTCTTTGATTCTTCATCTTCATGTTCTTGGCCCTGTTCTTGTTTTTGTTTTTCTTCTTCTTCTCTCTCTTCTAACCAACTTTTCGCTGGTGCCGACCGACATCGCATTAGCAAAAGTGCATTCGGAGGAGGTGCTGATGGACAATCATTTTTCTCTTCATTTTTGTTTTCTTCAAACAACCCATTTTCTTTATTTTCTTCCAAAACCATAAACCACTTAGAGTAAACAGTTCTTGATGACTTACTTCTAGTTAGATGATCGTTACCTAATTCACTACGCACTTCATCATTTTCTTCATCTTCGTTCACATCTTCATCGTCTTCGTCATCGTCGGACAAAACACCAGACCCGTGAAAATTGCCAAAACATCTAAAATCAACTTTAAAACCTTTTAAGCAAGTTAAGAATTGCATTACATCTTTCTTAAAACCAAGTGCTTCCACCCAAGTTGATTTCTTAGTATCACTACCATTCTTATGTTTCGACGATGATGTTGATGAGTTTTTCTTATGAATTCTCTCAATTTCTTCCATAACTGTTTGCCAATTCTTGCACGAACCTCTTCCAGTTTTAGTTCTGACTTTTATTTGACCTGCACAAGTAACTTTTGGTGAAGTTGGTTCATCAATTTCTGATGCACCCATATTATTAGCAATAGCTTTAGCTTTAGCTAATAACAAGGGACTACCTTGACCACCACATCTGTTACTAGCCCTAGCTAATTGAAGATGATGATTATTATTACTGTTATACCTCTTATTTGCTGCTTCTGGAACCCTTACTGGGCTACAAATTTGTTTAGGCATAAGTGATAGATGAGCTCTTGATGGAAAACATACCAACAAATCTGTTGGTGCAGCAGCTTTTCCATCTCTTCCTTTCATGGATTTCTTGCTTGCTTGCTTCTCTGTCTCTTCTACTTCTGTCTCTCTATCTGTCTTCTTAGTCTACCTAATGGTTTCTGACTTTGTATAGTTTTGGGGGGTTTTGAGGGGTTTGAAGCCTTTGATATATGAGTTGGTTAATTGGGATTGTTTTTAAAAGGAAAAAAAGGAGATTATATTGACAGCTTTTATTTCCTTTTAGTTTGTTTATTGTTTCTCTTTTTCACCCAACTTATTATATCTGGTCCTTTATTTGTAGAGATATGCTAGGGGGTTCATTTTGGGATAGAGGCCTACATGGACATAATTCTGCACCCCATATCAAAAAATAAATAATCATGGGGCAATGAAATAATCACAAAAGACCAACCCGATCGACTTCGTTTGGAACTTTAGATAATATTAATGGTTCTTTGTATCTTGTATCTGCATTCTATCCCAGCCACTGCCAAATTGGTCTCATAATGAATTTAAGATTTTGTAAATAGAGTTTTTTTTGGGAGTTAAAAGACCCAACGAGATATGGCTACAAGGCGGAATAATTTAATTGAGTAGAATAGTAAACCTTAGGTCATTGTCATATGAAACTCGCACACAACTTTACATATGCCGATGGAGTAAGTAGCCCAAATAAAATCCCGTTGTATTGATATTTATTTGATCATTTGGGGTGTTTCATTTGTTTCCTTTTTCTAATGGAACCTTACCTTAATAAATACGGAAAGTATAGATTGACTGAAACTTTTCACCGCAACACGTATCGTGTGAGACAGAGTAAGGGGCCCACTTATGATCCAAATGCTGAGAGTGTTGCCCTAGTCCATTGATTCCCCTCTCTGTGGATTTCTCTCGGTGGATTTCTCGATGGCTAACCACGGTGAGTGCAGAAAGGATATGTCACCAAGGGGACCAAACTTTAATTCTTTAATGTATTTTTCTCAATTCCTTTATCTTTATCTTTGTTTAAGATTTTAGAGTTCAAAGGATATGAACCATATTAAAATGAAGATCCAAAGCCAAGAGGAAAAGTAAAGAAGAAAAAGGCCAAGCCCACGAGCAGTGTTTAATTCAGATGATCAAATCATATCAGTTATCACCTACTTGGTGGGGAGCTTACAGGAATGAGTGAACTAAAAGGTAGTTTATTCATGTGCCAGGTAGGGTAACTTGGCCCTTTATAATATCCCTGTATAAATATATATTTTCTTTTCTTTTTTTGATAGAAGTATAGATAAAACATTATAAACAGGCAAAGATATATTGCCTTTCCTTGGATCCATCGTAGCCATACTATCCAATGGACATAGTGATTGAACGGTGCCGAATTTTCTTTTAAAAGTCGGTAGTATATTGTAATTGTACAGTTACAAACAGATGGATTTTTTTTTTTCGGTAGAGGAAAAGAAAAACAACCAAATATATAGAGACGCAAGAAAGGACAGGGAAACTAGTGACTCACTAGCCATGCAGAGATACAAGAGGAAATACAACTAGGGGTTTGAGAAGATGTTCAGTCATCTTGGACATTATGCTCCAAAAGCTATGAGGTGAGAATGTGCGCTGCTTCATTAGCTCCTCTCTTCACAAAGTTAAAGCTAACTAATGCAAAATGACTTGCCACAAAGTGAATCTCTTCAACCAGACGCCTAATTCTCCGGGGAAAGAAAGAAGAAACATAATTCAGAACGTGGATGACATTAAGACAGTCACCTTTAATGACGATTCGTTGGAGTTGAAGTTTCCGAGCGGAGTTTAATTCTACGAGAATGTTAGAGCACTGCTCGGTCGAACTCGCAAGCGTTGCTATCTCAAGCTTGTTTGTCAAGTTTAGGTGATCAAAACTATAAGTCTTGATTTCTAGTCTACTTATAGCTATGTCTCGTATTAGGATATAATGTGTAGTTGAGCTTTAGACTTCACGGCGTTCATTGATTGAAGACGAAGATCTACTGAGGAGAACTTGGAGGAACTTCATCAACAAAAGGTATGTGGAGACTAAAACTTATCTATCACTCAGAAGTCTATTTTATTCTATCTCCTAATGAGACTAAGTCGTATAGCTATATAGACTTTTATATTATACACATTTGATAATTCGAGCCGAGTTTAACTCGCTTATATATTTCTCAAAATATGTGTTGGAAGCTTTTTGCTTTAGCTACGTTCATCATTATTCTTGACGAGTTTAGTTGGAAACAATTTATTTGTTGGAAACTAAATAATAAGTCAAAAGATAATCATGTGAAATTTGCCTTGAAACATCTTACATGATTTGTGTGAGACAGTCATTTGATGTCGACTCGGAATGTTTCGTATTGATCATTCGATCACTTGAAAATTACTTATAAGCTAATAGTTTGTGTCAGACAGCTATTGTCGTCGTCTAAGGATGTTTCAATGATTGAAATGGGAGGTTAGAACAATTAATCTTTGTTTGGATACAACACAGTATACATACCAATATGCAAACTGTTGTGGTATGATTCAGGTCCGAAGACCTTGTTTGCATACCAGTATGCGAATGGTTTTAACTGTCAAAGTCCGGGAACCAAGTTTGTATACCAGTATGCGAATGGTTCTACCTGAGTTAGGTCCGGGACAGCAGTATGCATACCGGTTTGCAAACTGCTGGACAAGACCAAAGTCCGGAACAAATATTTGCGTACCAGTTTGCAAACTTAGTGGTTAAAGTTCTAAAATCGGTTAAGTATGATTCCATACTCATGAACAAATACATTTATAATCAAGGAATGCAATCTTCGCAAATCGTGGCTTAATGTTCATGAATTGATTCTTGTATAAGTACTTTGTACAATCATGAATCAAATCCGATTTTGCTTTAATTGTTTCTTGTATACTTCTATGAGATAATGAACAATTGAACAACTCTATGAGTAACACAATTAGATTCATTTGATTATCTTTCATGATTGATTGATCATCATATTTGATCTAGAAGTGTTAGATGAATGTGGTTAAGACAAAAGTGTTCATATGGCTAACTTCGGTTAACTATTGTTGAGCCAACTCAATATACACGTTTAGGTACGGTTACCCATATCTAAATAAAGGTATATTTCATTTGTGTATAATAAGTTAAGACCATCTAATGGTGAATATTGAATGCTTTGTTTCTAATCTTAAATCAGGTTTTCATCTAACGGTAAATATTGAATGCTTTGTTTCTAAGCTAACCTAGCTTTGATACTAACAGTATTATTGGGGTAAAGATTCTACATCTAAGACGAGAGGACAACTTCAAAATATTTACAATTTTGGATGTTATCTATCGCAAGTAAAACCGAAGAATATTGATGAAGCTCTTAGTGATCCCTTCTGGGTGAATGCAATGCATGAAGAGTTAAATCAATTTTAAAGACAAGATGTATGGGAGCTCGTACCTTGTCCCTCCAATATATATATATTGTTGGTACCAAATGGATATTCAATAACAAGTCAGACGAATTTGGCACCATTGTCAGAAACAAAGCCAGACTTGTCGCTAAGGGATATTCACATATTGAAGGTATCGATTTTGACGAAACCTTTGCTCCCGTGGCATGCCTTGAGTCCATTCAATTGTTATTAGCTCATGCTTGTTTTCTCAAGATTAAGCTATTTCAAATGGACGCAAAATCACATTCTTAAACGGATGTTTAAAGGAAGAGGTATATGTTGCTCAACCTAAAGGATTTGAAAGTCCAGATTTTCCAGGTCATGTCTTTAAGCTCAAAAAGGCATTATATGGAATAAAACAAGCACCTCGTGCCTTGTTCAAAAAACCAAATACTTCTCTTCTTAAGAAAGATTTTTCGAGAGGTAGAGCTGATAAAACATTGTTTACCAAATGGAGCGGGAAAGATGTGGTCATTGCTCAAGTTTATGTAGATGATGTCATCTATGGATCAACATCCGAGAAACTTACAAAAGATTTTCAAGTTTCTCTTGGAAGGGAATTTTAAATGTTGGTGAATTAAAATTCTTTTTAGGATTACAAATTCAACAACACAAGGATGAAATTTACTTATCTCAAGAAAAATATGTTAGGGATCTTGTAAAAAGGTTCGGTCTTAATAAGTCAACTCCAAAGATGACCCCTATGCCCACCACTGGTAAACTGCACCAGGTTTAGAAAGGAATCAATGTAGATCAAAAACTTTATCGATCTATCATTGGAAGTCTTTTATATCTTACATCTACTAGACATGATATTGCTTTTAGTGTTGGTTGTTGTGCTAGATTTCAGGCTAATCCAAAGGAATCTTATCTTACAGCTGCAAAAAGAATCATGCGATACATTCAACGCATTGTCGGTTATGGTCCATCTTATACTTTTGATACTAACACTGATCTTATGGCCTATTCAGATGCTGATTGGGCAAGATGTGTGGAAGACAGAAAGACTACATCTGGGGGTTTCTACTATATAGGGTTGAATCTTGTGGCTTGGCATAGCAAGAAACAAAACTCACAATCCCTTTCAACATGTGAAGCAGAATATATTGCTGCAGGTTCGTGTTGTTCTCAACTTCTATGGATGAAACAAATGCTTGTTGATTATAGAATTGACACTGGAATAATCAAGATCTTTTGTGATAACTCAAGTGTCATTCGCATCACTGAGAATCCTGTTGAGCACTCAAGAACTAATCACATCGACATCAGGTATCATTTTATTAGAATTGGCTTCCGAACAACAATTGGCTGATATTCTCACCAAACCTCTAGATACTGATACGTTTCAACACTTATGGCAGTCTTTTGGTATTGTTGTGGTTCATTAGATTTCTAGCTTTTTCTTTCCACTGGATCTATCTATATCTTTTGGGAGATAAAAACTTGAAGTTTCAGTGAAGTGTTGTTTCAATCCCACATTTTTTTCTAGTAGTTGTATTTTGTTTCAGTTAAGTATCAAAATGTCAAAAGAAATCCTTCTTTTCTTGTAAAAGTAAGGTCGCTCTTATTGTTCTTTCGAGAATGACATTTTATGGGGGGGAGTTCTTAATTGAACTTGTGCTTAATTTACAAATCTTTGTGGGGAGTGCGACTGTGGAATATTGTAGGAGTTATCTCGTATCTTTAAAAACTCCTTGATTAAGACACTAAGTTTCGACTATGTGAAATCATCGAAACCAAGTTGATATGTTCTCTTTTAGTCATGAATTATCTCTTTGAGAATTTCATTATGATCCCGCTAGTTTCGTGCGTTTGCAAATTTATATTGACAAAAAGGGGGAGAATTATTTTGTAGTTCACACTACATACATATGGTTTACGAATCATTATGTAAGGGGGACTGGTTTTCATTGTGAGATGGAAGTATTGACTAAGGGGGAGTGATACATATCACCATAGTATTATTGTCAAAGTTGAGATACAATTGGACTTTGATGCTATGTAATAATACTATGACACTGTATAATAATAATTGAGAACAATTGTTTTCTTATTGTTATGGCTATAGATCTTCAACAACAATGATGCCGAGTTGAACATATTCAGAATCATTGAAGTACTTGGAGTGGCGAAGAATTCGAGGAATGTTGAAGAACCAAGGAAATCAAGCATGTTGGATGAGAAGCTATAAAGTTTATTTATTTTGTAATCCATATATATTGATAGTTTTGTCACTAAAATTGACAAAGGGGGAGATTGTTAGAGTACTGCTCGGTCGAAATCGCAAGCGTTGTTATCTCAAGATTGTTTGTCAAGTTTAGGTGATCAAAACTATAAGTATTGATTTATAGTCTACTTATAGCTATGTCTCGGATTAGGATAGAATGTGTAGTTGAGATTTAGACTTCACGGCGTTCATCGATTGAAGACGAAGATCTACTGAGGAGAGCTTGGAGGAACTTCATCAACAAAAGGTATGTGGAGACTAAAACTTATCTATCACTCAAAAGTCTATTCTTAAAAAAGCGGGGGTCTAACAACCACACCCAATATTTCGCTTAGAAATCTGTATGGACTAACTCCAATATACTTTCAAGAGAATCAACTTGTAGTTGCATCTTTTCTGATGACTTTTTCTACTCCAGAGGGTCAAGTCGGTGTCTTGACAAAGAAACTCTTTGAGGATAACCCCTGTGGTCCCAACGAGATTATCGTGGCGGCGGGTCAGCTCGATGCTGGGCTTCGCCTTCCTCTGTACTGCCCACTAGATTACTTTCAGTACGAGGTGCTTTTCCTGCTTAGTCCCCAGTGAGCTATTTATCAGCCCAATGGCAATTTTTATAGGATCGCCCGAGAATGTGCTCGGCGAAGTCAAGGAAAGGTTACTGAGCATGAGTTGAATGAGTTCATCCCTTCTCATATGGATTTGTATACACCTGCGACTTTTGTGGAGAACTATTGGTGCCAACAGTCCGATACCTTTGAGGGCTTTAGAGTTGGAATTTCTAGATCTTGGCGACCTCTCCGAGGTCCTCCTCTTATGTCCGATTTGGATCCTCCCAATCCCAGCAACCTTACACTTTGCAAGACTCATGATTCCAAGTGGTTTATGGCTCCTCTTCATATTGTGGGGCCTTATATTTTTGGATGGGATGAGATTGGCAATGTCCTTTCTTGGATTCCTGAGATGCATAATCATTTGCCACCTTATAGGCCATGGGAGCTTAGATGGGCCCCTTCCCGTAGGCGTTCATCACAAACTGCTCGAGCTGCTGAGGATGCTAAGGTAGAAAATACTGTCTTAATGTTTTAACGTATATATACCTTGCCCCTGTTTTATGCCTTAGCATATGATGCTGTTGTATTGTTTGAGCAGAGGAGAAGAGTCGCTGATGGTTCTGGGCCATATACTGCTCCCATGGAGGTTGCAGAACATGCATTGGAAGTTGATATTAGTGCGTTGTTTGGCGAGAATGATATTGTGGACCTTGGTGAAGGATTTTTTGGTGATATGGATCACGCATTGTTGGATGAGGCTGCCAATCTTGATGGCACTACCATTATATCGGAGGTGGGGATGCCCCAGGCGAGTAATCTCGCTGATGAGGGTGTTCTTCCCGATGTAGGTGCTTGGGTTGGTAGCGGTGTTGGTACTGGCGTACCAAGTACTTTTGCTGATGGTTTTCCTTCTGCTCCAGCTGCTCCTTCTAGTTCGTCTTCCACCGTCTTTGGTGGTGGATCCGAGGCGATGAAGATGTTATGCTCGGATCAGTATGCTCGGCTGAGCGAGGACGAGCAAGCTCGTATCTTATTTTTTTTTCCTAAATCCGCTCAGCATCAGCTTGTGCAGGCGATATGTATTTGAATATACTTTCAATAATATGATATTTATTGTTACTTCAGTTAAAGTGTTTCTAACTGGTGATGTTGTCTGATTTACTAGAGCAACAATCTGAGGGTTGGTATGCTGTCCGAGACTCGTGTTTCTAGGAGGCGAGCTAGAGATGCTGAGCACAAGAATCAGAATCTGCGTCTTGCTATGGAGATGGCCAAGAAAGAGTCTTTGTCCTTTCGCCAAGATAAAAAAGAGCCAGAAGGTATTTATTTTTTCCTTTGTCTAAGTTTTCATCTCCATAGTAGGTTTTAGAGTTCTGAATTAGTCCCCTCTATTGGTAGCCACCATCAAACGTTTGGAGGAGAAGGTAGATAATACTGGTCATAGGCATGCTAGGGAACTGTGCTATATGAGGCTCGATGTGAGCTCTCGCCAGTGCAAGATAGATTCCTTAGAACATGAGAATGCACAACTTCATAAGGATGTGGACGTTCATCGAGATCGTATCATTGAGCTTCGTGTGATGCTAGATAAAGCTAAGCAGGTGGCTGTAGCTCACTCAGATAAGATCAAGCTCCTCCGAACTCAAAAGGATGGGATGAGTGAGTGGCAATCGGACCACATGCCCCTGCTTGTGCAGGCAGAGGATGACAGAGAAGAGTTAGCACGTCTCAAGCGAGATTTTATCCAGCTTGAAAAGGAGCGTGATAGACATATGTTATCGTGCCCGGCTAGCGATGCTGCCATAACTCCTGTTGAAGCGCAGATTAGTGCTTTAGATAATCAAAAGGCCCAAGTGGAACAGACTTTAGCTTCTATTTTAATTGAACATGAAGGTTTCCTATTAGTGGCTTTTGATATTCATTCACCTTATGCTTTTATGAGTTATTTCTGTTATATTGACTCTCTCCTTTTACTTCTCTTACAGAGGCTCGTAGGCGTAATGCGGAGTTGGAGAGGCAATTGGAGGAAGTGAAGGTGGCAAAAAAATGTCTCGACGAAGAACTTAATGAATTGGTGAGCAATCATGAGGAAGATTTGGAGGCTGAGCGTGCTGAAAAGAATCAGAAGTTGAGCAATCTTCATGTTGAGTATAAGCTTATGATAACGAATGCCTGCACAACTGCCATCCTTCGTGAGCGTTAAAGGGTCGCCGCTGCTGCCAATATTGTGGTTCAACCTCCGCCTGTCGATCCCGAGTCCGAGCAAGCTGCTCCTGGAACTGCCGAGGGAGGGGATCGGGTGGATATTGAGCAAGGTGCGCCTGGAGATGGGCAGGTTTAAGTCTGTCAGTTCTTTTGCTCATATAAGCTTTGCTTTTCTAAGAACATCTTGTTTTCTCCTTTTTACTGTTTAAACCTCGTGTTGTTTTTGAGGTAATGTTTGGGAAGACATTATTTGGTAAGTCCTCGTGCTCCTTGCGAGGCGATGTGTAATTAGTTTGACTGGTCAGTACGCTAACCGAGTCCTCTTCTGTGTTGGAGGCATTATTTTACTACACATACTTTGATAAGTCCTCATATGTGGGAGGCAATGATACTTTCTTTTGAAGTAGATGTTTATATGGATGATAATTTCCTTAGTTGAATTACATCACATGATGTGTGTATTTTTGTGGCTCCCGGGGGGTTTTGTGCATGCTGTTGGTCCAACCATGGGTGACAAAGCCAAGGAGTGATCAGTTCCTTAATTGGATAGGGCATATCTTACGGTGTTGGGCTTTAGGCACATCACATTCCCCTTCTCGCCTTGGTCTGGTGCCTTTATGAGCTTTGTTTTTCTTTTAGTGTCCTATTTAGGTTACACTTGCCCCAAGGTTAAGTGATCAGTTTTGTGAGTCACTTGTTTATTAACCTTTGTTTGGAGGGAAATATCTCGTCAAGTGATTCTTGCCTTAGACTAAGGTAAGTTCCTTGATTCTGGATATCTCCTGTTATGGTAGGACATCACTCGATTCGCGATCGTGATGGCATTACCTTAGGTCTATTTCCATTTCAGGTAGCTTAGGGAGTCCCCCGCTTCATCTTACTTCATTCAGCTAGATGGCATTGCCTTAGGTCTGTGTCCGTCTCGGGCAGCTTAGGTATTTTACCCGCATCATTCATTGTAGAATGGAAGGTGTGGCTAGCACCATTCCATAATCTTGATGGGCTTTTGTGATAATGCAAATATGGTATGATTATGCAAGAACAAATAAAACAAAAGGCAAAAAATTGCAAGAAAAATAAATAAATAAAGTGAATCGAAAAAGGGGTGCAGAAAATTTCAAGAAATAAGTACACAAAAGGAGTAATTTTATTATTCTCAAAAGAGGGTCCGTAAGCCCTTAGTACATTCAAGTAAGGTTTCATGACCTTTTACAAGTAAGAATTCAAATCCTATTTTCAGATTTTATCTTGCTAAGTGATGAAATTTTTAAGCATTGTATTGCTTGAGGTATTTGATGTTCTGGGGGCGCTCTAGTTTTTCCCCATTAGGTTTGAGCAATCTGTGTGCTCCATCACATGCCTTGGCGATGACTATGAGTAGTCCTTCCCAGATGGGAGTAAATTTTCCTGCCTTGCGCTGGTATAGCGGGATCTCGCGCCATACTTTGTCGCCTGGGCTAAATTGCCTCTGATAAACACGTTTGTTGTATTATCGGGCTAACCTCCAATGGTAATTTTCCATTCTCTGTAGAGCTATTTCTCGGTTTTCCTCGAGATCGTCTAGCTTGGCGAGTATCATGTCCGAGGTGAGGTTCTTTTCCCAAGCCTCGGCCTTTGTCGTTGGGATCATCGCTTCAGTTAGTATGATCGCTTCCGTGCCATAAGTAAGAGCGAAGGGAGTCATCCCTATTGCTTCTCTTCGTGTGGTCCGGTAGGCCCGTAGTACATTGCGTAGCTGTTTACATCGGCTAGTCCCGTGTTCGTCTAGCTTCATCCTGAGCATGTCAGCGATAGCTTCGTTTGGGTAGCCGTTTAGACTTGGGGGAGTGGAGAAGACATTATGCTCCTAATTTTTCTCGCCGAGTGAGATTCGGTTATAACCCGAGTATCCGTCTATTAGGGACAGTAGTCCGTATTCAGATGTGGCTTCCACAAGCTGATTGATATCGGGAATCGGAAAGCTGTCCTTTTGACAAGTTCTATTAACGCAACGTCGTACTTCTTCGTTTTTCTTATGTATTATCACCATGTTGGGCATTTGTTCTCCTCGGACGACTTCTGATGCCTCCGTTTTCTTTAGTTCATTTTGAATTGCCTTGTCATACTCCGGTGTCACCTTTTGCAACTTTTGCCTCATAGGCTTGTGCTTTTGATCTTCTTTCAAGTGGTCTTGGAAGACTTCTGGATCTATCCCAGGCATACCTCCCACGTGTCTTGCAGAGGCATTGGAGTATTCTTTTGATGCTCATACGAGCTTTTCTTCTTCCTCACTGTCGAGGAGAGTTGTAATCTTAACCATTCCCAGGTATTTGGTTGTTCTGTCGTTTATTCCCCTCTAGGGTTCTGAGGACGAGAGGTGTGTCTTGATCTCTCCATCATTAGAGAGGTCCTGTAGTTGCTATAAGATCTCATTGGATAAGTCCGAGGCTTGGACATTGTCCGAGTGTCTTGCTTTGCTTGTCACTGCTACGTAAGCATTGATATCAGCCTGGATTTTAGCATTCTTGGCTCTTTTCTTCTTTGCGTTTGGGGGTTTTATCCTATTCTCATCATTTTGTACGTCCGTGTTGTAACAGTACTTGGTTTCGCATGAGTCTCCAACGATCTCTGCGATCCCATTGGGTGTTGGAAACCTTAGTGTCTGATGGTAGGTCGAGGCAACTCCTTTGATCCCATGGACCCAGGATCGCCCGAAAATGGATGTGTAGGGTGAAAGTACATCTACTACATAGAAAGTGGTTAGAGTGAGGATTTTTCCTACTCGAATTTCTAAGGTGACCTCGCCTCTTGGGCGGGTCGATGAGCCATTGAAGCCAAATATGTTATAGGTAGAAGGGATCAGACATTCGTATCTAAGAACCATTTGCTTGAATGTTTCATAAAACAAGATTTCGACAGAACTTCCTCCATCTATTAGTATATTAGGCATGGCCCATGGCAATACCTTAGGCTTTTCTTCCCCACCCTCCTACTCAGGTAGTGCGATAGCTATCGTAACCACTAGTGGATCGTTGTGGTTTCGTCTTTCATATGGTGCCTCCGAGGATGAAAAACTGATAGGTATTTTCATCCACTCCTGCATAGGAGGTTTTTTTGCCACACTGAAGACTTCGTCACCTTCGAAGTTTTGCTTGTGGATTCGTCCTGTGATACTTCCTTCAGGTGTGGGAGCAGTAATAGCTGAGTACGATATCGTATTGCTTCCCAAGTATTGTGCCTCGCATTGTAATTCTACGCGGTGTACGGGTGTTCCCACCGTTGGTTGGATCGCTGGCTGTGCGATGTACTCCTCGAGTTTTCCTTCATCAATCATGTCTTACACCATCTTCTTCATTTCTCTGCACGAGTCCGTCGTGTGGCTATAGAACTGGTGAAACTCGCAGAAGTCTGTTCTATTCTTAGCGCGCTCGGGCTGCTGTCCTCTATTCCATGGGTATGTGATCTTACATTTCCCATCGATCTTCTTAAAGATCTCGGATATAGGTGTGTGTAGTTTCGTGTAGACTGGGTCTACGAACTTTCCCTTCTTTTGTTGGGCTTGGTCTCGCCCCTTTCCATCCTCCACTTCGATGTTTATCGAACTGGGTAGATCCATTGTTGGATCGCCCTGCTCCTTGGGCTGACGCTTGAGGGTTCTATGGTTCTACCACATTTGCTCCTCTATTGGTTCCTTTTACCAATTTGTCATAAGTACCGTCTTGGAGTTCTTCAAGGGCTATGTAATTCTCTTGAATCTCTCTCAGTTTCCCTAGATTGGGTGGCATGGTCTCGTACATGCAGAAAAATATGGGGTCCGTCTTTCTTAGACTATTTTTAAATCCCAAGATCACGTAGGCCTCTTGGACTCTTCCGATATCGGCACATAATTTTCTCCAACGAGTTACCAGAGAGCGGAGTGACTCGTTCGGTCCCCTGGCTAATTGGAACAGCATGTCGATTTCGGGTTTGACTCGGCTGTTATGTATGTATGTTTCTAAGAATAACTCAGATAGATGGTCAAACGATTTAAACGATGCCTTTGGAAGGTTATTAAACCACATTAGGGCCACGTCTTTTATACTAGCCGGAAAGAACCTACACATCACTACCTCGTAGTGACTCCACTGTGTCGGTGTCATGCGGTAGGATCAGAGATGTTCGTTTTTATCGCCGGTCCCATTGAAGGGAGTTGCAAACGTTGGGAGAGAGCATTTCCTTGGAAATGGTTGGCCTATTAGACTCTCCGATAAGGAAGACTGTCCAGCCTCTTGCAGTACTTCCTTCAACTTTTTTCCTTCTTGTTATCCTGTAGCCTCCCTGCACATCGCTTCGAGTTGACAGAGTCGGGCTTGTAATCGGTCATCATTGTGCCTCGTTTCGGCCTTCTTCCTTCGTCCTTGCGCTCTTTCGGGCGATTAGGAAGCTTCTGGACGACGATATCATGATCACCCTGAATCCTCGTCCGATTGCTCGACGTACGACACTATTTTAGAACGAGTTGACTTTAAAGTCTCCCCTCGCTTGGGGTCTATGACTGCGCGGTTCTCGGCCGTGCAGTTGGTTTTTACTTCGTCCTCCTTTTTATTTTCTCGTCTATGCTTGGGATCGACATCGGATGATCCCTCGGACGGGCATTCTTCATCATTTGGGACTTCTCGGCTTCCTTTCGGAAAACGCTCTTCTGTTTCCTCGTCCGAGGTGTCAGGCATATGCACTCGCTCATCGTCCTGTAAGTTCTCAAAAGGATTCTCCTCCTTGGGGGTCTCCTCTATGGTAGTGAGTGGTACCTTTTTCTTTGTTTTGTATTTCAGCCTGCGGTTTCTCTGTTCTAGCCTCCTGTTACGTCTCTCTAAATTTTTCATTCTCTCATCCTGTGCCTCTTGAGCTTTCAGGATGGCTGCGATAGTAACAGCGGTATCGCCGAGGTTAGAAGGTTCGTCTTTCTTCTCCTCATTGTTTACTGTTTGCCTTGGCAAACGATTCAACCCTCCTGGTTGAGTTAAATGGATATCATTCTGTCTTCTAAGGGATTTCCTTCTTCGTCAGAGCTAGAGTTATCAGTTAACCCCTCCCAATATTGGTTATCGGGTTGTCCCTCTCCTGGGAGTACACCGTTGTGCATAGTTTCACCGAGCTCCATCTCGTCTAGGCCTCCAGATAGGGCTCCACCAGTTTCACCTTAGCTCGTGCGAGTGGATCGTCTCGTCACCATCGCCTTACCTGCGATATATGCAATAATGCTCAACTTGTCTTTTCTTACAGAAAAATGGGACCCCAGATTTGCAGGTAACGTGCAATTACTAAGTCATAGTTCAGACTGGACAGATAAGTACAGGAAGACTTTGCAGTAAATTTTGGAGACATGCGAAGATGTCAAAACATTCCCTAATTGCACAAGGTTTCGGTGATGGAAAAAGGTGTTTTGCTTGTCTCTCTACTTGATAAAAATACCTCATTCTACATGTCATACCCTTATAAGGAAAAAGCCAAGTTTATGACTATTGAGCATATCTTCCCATTTTAGGAAATATTTATCATCATCTTTAAACTTTTGATTTTTAACAAACTTTTAGTTTGATGAATGATTATGTACTCATTAACCCTTCCCCTTAACTTCGAGTTAAATTTCTAAGAAGAAGATTGTGTATTATCTTGAGTTTCTTAGAAGATGAAGAACATCATGAACAATTCGTCTTTTCAACTTTCATAGGACAATATATTCCCTTATGAAGTTTACTGACTAAAACTTCTTCCCAGCCCTTTCATGGAGGAGATCGTTTGAGCGCCGAAGTGTTTAAAACTCCATTTTCACTCCGATCTTCAACTCTCCTGAGCATCTTAAGGAAGATATAAAAAACCCTAAAAGGATGAAAATTTTGAAGAAAATTAGTGAAAAGGATGTAGATCTGTTGATTTTGAGGGTCTTCAAGACTTCACAGATCGTGTAGGATGTGTTGAGTCTGAGCTCTACTCATAAATTCTAACAGAGTTCTACACAGTGGCATGAAAGCTGCTTTTCTCAAAGAGATTATGAAACAATATAGAGCTGTTACTAGGGAGGTAGAATAGATCTTCATACCTCCCTGTTTCTAGCGCCAAAATGTAGTTGCATCTTTTCTGATGACTACACCCAAGTAGATCTAAAGGCTATAAAGCTACTAACATTCAAGATTCAAAGACAAACATAATGTAAAGAACATGAAAGTAATGATTAACACAAGCATATAACGTGGTTCGGCCATTAAGACCCACGTCCACGGGAAAGAAGATGTTTTCTTTATTGATTAGGGTCTTACCCTTGAAAGAGCTACAAATATCACTAAGATTTCTCACTCTCTCTTTATCTAGTTCTCTCTCAGGAATTCTCTGTAGAAAGGCCATCTAGTATTACATAAGTTGACCATTTCCTTCTACAAGGACTGGTATTTATAGGCAAGTTGGACTCGTGAAGGCCTGATCTCGCCAAGCTGACGGAGCTATCGTGCATCTCCTCGTTTCTTCTTCGGACGAACTCTATACTATCCCTCGTGATGGCCTGCTTGGTTCTCCCTCCGAGTTATCTCGCCCTGTTTATCATCATGTATCTCCTTCTTGGAGAACCTCGTGCTATGTCACCTCTGGGTTGTAGTATAGATGGCCCGAGCCTTCTGGTACGATGTAAATTCGCCCACGTCTCTTATGATCCTTCATTAAATGCAGTCCTTCTTTTTAGACTTGACCGTCTGGATCGATTAGACCACTCCTCACATGCGCCATTCATGTAACCATTGTAGCAGGTTTCTTGATTAAGATGAAATCAGTTTTATAGAGTATGATTCGATATTTTCACCTTATCATCTTATCATGAAATCATCCCTTGAGATGTTGACACGTGGCCATCGGGTTATTTACCCTCACATTTTGCTCATTTTCTTTGCAACTTGCCAAGGGCATGATGGGAAGAAAACTTCGTAACCATCCCGTCTTTATTGCCACGTCCGAGACTTCCGCCACGTCTGCACTTTTAGTGCGCTTTTACCTGTTGGACTTGAGGCGCCGGTTGGTGGTCTATTGGTTTCTTATAAAATCTTTTGGGAGAAGAGAATGATGTCTTTATTTTCTGTTTTCAGAATTCAGAACTTTTTCATTCTTTCTCTTCTCTGTCTTTTGCTGTTCCTTCTTAACTTCTTGTCTCCTACAAAGAAGTTCATTATGTATGGGAGGAATTCTCCATCTCGACCTTCAAGACGGTATGGCCTCTTTTATTTTTTATTCTTTTTGTTTTCGTCGGTGGTTTATGCCATTATTTTGAACTGTGAAGTTCCTTCGTAGTTATCATGATTGCTCTAGTAAATGGTTATTTCCATTGCTTTTTAACTGTGAAGTTTCTTCGGGGATCGCCATTGTTGTCTCTACCTTTTATTATTTTTCGCCGGTTTTCTCCGGCGTAAGTTCTGATACCCCCCCCCTTTTTTGTTTATCTTTTGTAGTGCTGATAAGAGACCGATGAGGGCTTCGAGCACCGGCCGTTCTACCGGCATGTCTGACGCTGATTTCTTGGAGATGATAAAGACTAAGCATCATCTTCAAATATTTCAAATTACTTTTGCTAATCCAGAGGGTCAAGTCGGCGTCTTGACAAAGAAACTCTTTGAGGATAACCCCTGTGGTCCCAACGAGATTATCGTGGCGGCGGGTCAGCTCGATGCTGGGCTTCGCCTTCCTCTGTACTGCCCACTAGATTACTTTCAGTATGAGGTGCTTTTCCTGCTTAGTCCCCAGTGAGCTATTTATCAGCCCAATGGCAATTTTTATAGGATCGCCCGAGAATGTGCTCGGCGAAGTCAAGGCAAGGTTACTGAGCACGAGTTGAATGAGTTCATCCTTTCTCATATGGATTTGTATACACCTGCGACTTTTGTGGAGAACTATTGGTGCCAACAGTCCGATACCTTTGAGGGCTTTAGAGTTGGAATTTCTAGATCTCGGCGACCTCTCCGAGGTCCTCCTCTTATGTCCGATTTGGATCCTCCCAATCCCAGCAACCTTACACTTTGCAAGACTCATGATTCCAAGTGGTTTATGGCTCATCTTCGTATTGTGGGGCCTTATATTTTTTGCTGGGATGAGATTGGCAATGTCCTTTCTTGGATTCCTAAGATGCATAATCATCTGCCACCTTATAGGCCATGGGAGCTTAGATGGGCCCCTTCCCGTAGGCGTTCATCACAAACTGCTCGAGCTGCTGAGGATGCTAAGGTAGAAAATACTGTCTTAATGTTTTAACGTATATATACCTTGCCCCTGTTTTATGCCTTAGCATCTGATGCTGTTGTATTGTTTGAGCAGAGGAGAAGAGTCGCTGATGGTTCTGGGCCATCTACTGCTCCCATGGAGGTTGCAGAACATGCATTGGAAGTTGATATTAGTGCGTTGTTTGGCGAGAATGATATTGTGGACCTTGGTGAAGGATTTTTTGGTGATATGGATCACGCATTGTTGGATGAGGCTGCAAATCTCTATGGCACTACCATTATATCGGAGGTGGGGATGCCCCAGGCGAGTAATCTCGCTGATGCGGGTGTTCTTCCCGATGTAGGTGCTTGGGTTGGTAGCAGTTTTGGTACTGGCGTACCAAGTACTTTTGCTGCCATAACTCTTGTTGAAGCGCAAATTAGTGCTTTAGATAATCAAAAGGCCAAAGTGGAATAGACCTTAGCTTTTGTTTTAATTGAACATGAAAGTTGCCTATTAGCGGCTTTTGATATTCATTCACCTTATGCTTTTATGAGTTATTTCTATTATATTGACTCTCTCCTTTTACTTCTCTTGCAGAGGCTCGTAAGCGTAATGCGGAGGTTGAGAGGCAATTGGAGGAAGTGAAGGTGGCAAAACAATGTCTTGACGAAGAGATTAATGAATTGGTGAGAAATTATGAGGAAGAGCTGGAGGCTGAGCGTGATGAAAAGAATCAGAAGTTGAGCAATCTTCATGCTGAGTATAAGCTTATGATAACGAATGCCTGTAGAACAGCCATCCTTCGTGAGCGTTAAAGGGTCGCCGCTGCTGCCAATATTGTGGTTCCATCTCCGCCTGTCGAGCCCGAGTCTGAGCAAGATACTCCTGGAACTGCCGAGGGCGAGGATCGGGTGGATATTGAGCAAGGTGCGCCTGGAGATGGGAAGGTTTAAGTCCGTCAGTTCTTTTGCTCATATAAGCTTTGCTTTTCTAAGAAATTCTTGTTTTCTCCTTTTTACTGTTTAAACCTCGTGTTGTTTTTGATGTAATGTTAGGGAAGACATTATTTAGTAATTCTTCGTGCACCTTGCGAGGCGACGTGTAATTGGTTTGACTGGTCAGTACGCTAACCGAGTCCTCTTCTGTGTTGGAGGCATTATTTTGCTACACATACTTTGATAAGTCCTCATATGTGGGAGGCAATGATACTTTCTTTTGAAGTAGATGTTTATATGGATGATAATTTCCTTAGTTGAATTACATCACATGATGTGTGTATTTTTGTGGCTCCCGGGGGGTTTTGTGCATGCTGTTGGTCCAACCATGGGTGACAAAGCCAAGGAGTGATCAGTTCCTTAATTGGATAGGGCATATCTTACGGTGTTGGGCTTTAGGCATATCACATTCCCCTTCTCGCCTTGGTATGGTTCCTTTATGAGCTTTGTTTTTCTTTTTGTGTCCTATTTAGGTTACACTTGCCCCAAGGTTAAGTGATCAGTTTTGTGAGTCACTTGTTTATTAACCTTTGTTTGGAGGGAAATATCTCGGTCAAGTGATTCTTGCCTTAGACAAAGGTAAGTTCCTTGATTATGGATATCTCCTGTTATGGTAGGACATCACTCGATTCGTGATCGTGATGGCATTACCTTAGGTCTATTTCCATTTCAGGTAGCTTAGGGAGTCCCCCGCTTCATCTTACTTCATTCGGCTAGATGGCATTGCCTTAGGTCTGTGTCCGTCTCGGGCAGCTTAGGTATTTTACCCGCATCATTCATTGTAGAATGGAAGGTGTGGCTAGCACCATTCCATAATCTTGATGGGATTTTGTGATAATGCAAATATGGTATGATTATGCAAGAACAAATAAAACAAAAAGCAAAAAATTGCAAGAAAAATAAATAAATAAAGTGAATCGAAAAAGGGGTGCAGAAAATTTCAAGAAATAAGTACACAAAAGGAGTAATTTTATTATTCTCAAAAGAGGGTCCGTAAGCCCTTAGTACATTCAAGTAAGGTTTCATGACCTTTTACAAGTAAGAATTCAAATCCTATTTTCAGATTTTATCTTGCTAAGTGATGAAATTTTTAAGCATTGTATTGCTTGAGGTATTTGATGTTCTGGGGGCGCTCTAGTTTTTCCCCATTAGGTTTGAGCAATCTGTGTGCTCCATCACATGCCTTGGCGATGAATGTGAGTGGTCCTTCCTAGATGGGAGTAAATTTTCCTGCCTTGCGCTGGTATAGCGGGATCTCGCGCCATACTTTGTCGCCTGGGCTAAATTGCCTCTGATAAACACGTTTGTTGTATTATCGGGCTAACCTCCAATGGTAATTTTCCATTCTCTGTAGAGCTATTTCTCGGTTTTCCTCGAGATCGTCTAGCTTGGCGAGTATCATGTCCGAGGTGAGGTTCTTTTCCCAAGCCTCGGTCTTTGTCGTTGGGATCATCGCTTCAGTTGGTATGATCGCTTCCGTGCCATAAGTAAGGGCGAAGGGAGTCATCCCTATTGCTTCTCTTCGTGTGGTCCGGTAGGCCCGTAGTACATTGCGTAGCTGTTTACATCGGCTAGTCCCGTGTTCGTCTAGCTTCATCCTGAGCATGTCAGCGATAGCTTCGTTTGGGTAGCCGTTTAGACTTCGGGGAGTGGAGAAGGCATTATGCTCCTTATTTTTCTCGCCGAATGAGATTCGGTTATAACCCGAGTATCCGTCTATTAGGGACAGTAGTCCGTATTCAGATGTGGTTTCCACAAGCTAATCGATATCGGGAATCGGAAAGCTGTCCTTTGGACAAGTCCTATTAACGCAAAGTCGTACTTCTTCGTTTTTCTTCGTATTATCTCCATGTTGGGCATTTGTTCTCCTCGGACGACTTCTGATGCCTCCATTTTCTTTAGTTCATTTTGAATTTCCTTGTGATACTCCGATGTCACCTTTTGCATCTTTTGCCTCATAGGCTTGTGCTTTGGATCTTCTTTCTAGTGGTCTTGGAAGACTTCTGGATCTATCCCAGGCATACCTTTCACGTGTCTTTCAGAGGCATTGGAGTATTCTTTTGATGCTCGTACGAGCTTTTCTTCTTCCTGTCTTTCGAGGAGAGTTGCAATCTTAACCATTCTCAGGTTTTCGGTTGTTCTGTCGTTTATTCCCTTTGCGGGTTCTGAGGCTGAGAGGTTTATCTTGAGCTCTCCATCATTGGAGAGGTCCTGTAGTTGCTATAAGATCTCATTGGATAAGTCCGAGGCTTGGACATTGTCCGAGTGTCTTGCTTTGCTTGTCACTGCTACATAAGCATTGATATCAGCCTGGCTTTTAACATTCTTGGCTCTTTTCTTCTTTGCATTTGGGGGTTTTATCCTATTCTCATCATTTTGTACGTCTGTGTTGTAACAGTACTTGGTTTCGCATGAGTCTCCAACGATCTCTGCGATCCCATCGGGTGTTGGAAACCTTAGTGTCTGATGGTAGGTCGAGGCAACTCCTTTGATCCCATGGACCAAGGATCGCCCGAAAATGGATGTGTAGGGTGAAAGTACATCTACTACATAGAAAGTGGTTAGAGTGAGGATTTTTCCTACTCGAATTTCTAAGGTGACCTCGCCTCTTGGGCGGGTCGATGAGCCATTGAAGCCAAATATGTTATAGGTAGAAGGGATCAGGCATTCGTCTCTAAGAACCATTTGCTTTAATGTTTCATAAAACAAGATTTCGACAGAACTTCCTCCGTCTATTAGTATATTAGGCATGGCCCATGGCAATACCTTAGGCTTTTCTTCCTCACCCTCCTACTCAGGTAGTGCGATAGTTATCGTAACCACTAGTGGATCGTTGTGGTTTCGTCTTTCATATGGTGCCTCCGAGGATGAAAAACTGATAGGTATTTTCATCCACTCCTGCATAGGAGGTTTTTTTGCCACACTGAAGACTTCGTCACCTTCGAAGTTTTGCTTGTGGATTCGTCCTGTAATACTTCCTTCAGGTGTGGGAGCAGTAATAGCTGAGTACGATATCGTATTGCTTCCCAAGTATTGTGCCTCGCGTGGTAATTCTACTCGGTGTACGGGTGTTCCCACCGTTGGTTGGATCGCTGGTTGTGCGATGTACTCCTCGAGTTTTCCTTCATCAATCATGTCTTGCACCATCTTCTTCATTTCTCTGCACGAGTCCGTCGTGTGGCTATAGAACTGGTGAAACTCGCAGATGTCTGTTCTATTCTTAGCGCGCTCGGGCTGCTATCCTCTATTCCATGGGTATGTGATCTTACATTTCCCATCGATCTTCTTAAAGATCTCGGATATAGGTGTGTTTAGTTTCGTGTAGACTGGGTCTACGAACTTTCCCTTCTTTTGTTGGGCTTGGTCTCGCCCCTTTCCATCCTCCACTTCGATGTTTATCGAACTGGGTAGATCCGTTGTTGGATCTCCCTGCTCCTTGGGATGACGCTTAAGGGTTCTATGGTTCTACCACATTTGCTCCTCTATTGGTTCCCTTTACCAATTTGTCATAAGTACCGTCTTGGAGTTCTTCAAGGGATATGTAATCCTCTTGAATCTCTCTCAGTTTCCTTAGATTGGGTGGCATGGTCTCGTACATGTGGACAAATATGGGGTCCGTCTTTCTTAGACTATTTTTAAAGCCCAAGATCACGTAGGCCTTTGGGACTCTTCCGATATCGGCACATAATTTTCTCCAACGAGTTACCAGAGAGTGGAGTGACTCGTTCGGTCCCCTGGCTAACTGGAACAGCATGTCGATTTCGGGTTTGACTCGGTTGTTATGTATGTATGTTTCTAAGAACAACTAAGATAGATGGTCTAACGATTTAACCGATGCCTTGGGCAGGTTATTGAACCACATTAGGGCCTCGTCTTTTAGACTGGCTGGAAAGAACCTACACATCACTACCTCGTAGTGACTCCACTGTGTCAGTGTCATGCGGTAGGATCAGAGATGTTCGATTTCATCGCCGGTCCCATTGAAGGGAGTTGCAAACGTTGGGAGAGAGCATTTCCTTGGAAATGGTTGGCCTATTAGACTCTCCGATAAGGAAGACTGTCCACCCTCTTGCAGTACTTCCTTCAACTTTTTTACTTCTTGTTATCCTGTAGCCTCCCTGCACATCGCTTTGAGTTGACAGAGTTGGGCTTGTAATTGGTCATCATTGTGCCTCGTTTCAGCCTTCTTCCTTCATCCTTGCGCTCTTTCGGGCGAGTAGGAAGATTCTGGACGGCGATATCTTGATCGCCCTGAATCCTATTACGATTGCTCGGCATACGTCACTATTTTAGAACGAGTTGACTTTGAAGTCTCCCCTCGTTTGGGGTCTATGACTGCGCGGTTCTCGGCCGTGCAGTTGGTTTTTACTCCGTCCTCCTTTTTCTTTTCTCGTCTATGCTTGGGATCGACATCGGATGATCCCTCGGACGGGCTTTCTTCCTCGTTTAGGACTTCTCGGCTTCCTTTCGAAAAGCGCTCTCCTGTTTCCTCGTCCGAGGTGTCAGGGATATGCACTCGCTAATCGTCCTGTAAGTTCTCAAAAGGATTCTCCTCCTCGGGGGTCTCCTCTATGGTAGTGAGTGGCACCTTTTTCTTTGTTTTGTGTTTCAGCCTGCGGTTTCTCTGTTCTAGCCTCATGTTACGTCTCTCTAACTTTTTCATTCTCTCATCCTGTGCCTCTTGAGCTTTCAGGATGGCTGCGATAGTAACAGCGGTATCGCCGAGGTTAGAAGGTTCGCCTTCCTTCTCCTCATTGTTTAATGTTTGCCTTGGAAAACGATTCAACCCTCCTGGTTGAGTTAATGGATATCATTCTGTCTTTCGAAGGGATTTCCTTTTTCGTCAGAGCTAGAGTTATCAGTTAACCCCTCCCAATATTGGTTATCGGGTTGTCCCTCTCCTGGGAGTACACCGTTGTGCATAGTTTCACCGAGCTCCATCTCGTCTAGGCCTCCAGATAGGGCTCCACCAGTTTCACCTTGGCTCGTGCGAGTGGATCGTCTCGTCACCATCGCCTTACCTGCGATATATGCAATAATGCTCAACTTGTCTTTTCTTACAGAAATTTGGGACCCTAGATTTGCAGGTCACGTGCAATTACTAAGTCATAGTTCAGACTGGACAGATAAGTACAGGAAGACTTTGCAGTAAATTTTGGAGACATGCGAAGATGAAAAAACATTCCCTACTTGCACAAGGTTTCGGTGATGGAAAAAGGTGTTTTGCTTGACTCTCTACTTGAGAAAAATACCTCATTCTACACGTCATACCTTTATTAGGAAAAAGCCAAGTTTATGACTATTGAGCATATCTTCCCATTTTAGGAAATATTTCTCATCATCTTTAAACTTTTGATTTTTAACAAACTTTTAGTTTGATGAATGATTATGTACTCATTAACCCTTCCCCTTAACTTAGAGTTAGATTTCTAAGAAGAAGATTCTGGATTATCTTTAGTTTCTTAGAAGATGAAGAACATCATGAACAATTCGTATTTTCAACTTTCATAGGACAATATTTTCCCTTATGAAGTTTACTGACTAAAACTTCTTCCCAGCCCTTTCATGGAGGAGATCGTTTGAGCGCCGAAGTGTTTAAAACTCCATTTTCACTCCGATCTTCAACTCTCCTTAGCATCTTGAGGAAGATGTTTTCTTTATTGATTAGGGTCTTACCCTTGAAAGAGCTACAAATATCACTTAGATTTCTCACTCTCTCTTTATCTAGATCTCTCTCAGGAATTCTCTGTAGAAAGACCATCTAGTATTACATAAGTTGTCCATTTCCTTTTACAAGGACTGGTATTTATAGGCAAGTTGCTCGTGAAGGCCTGGTCTCGCCAAGCTGACGGAGCTATCGTGCATCTCCTCGTTTCTTCTTCGGACGAACTCTATACTATCCCTTGTGATGGCCTGCTTGGTTCTCCCTCTGAGTTATCTCGCCTTGTTTATAATCGTGTAGCTCCTTCTTGGAGAACCTCGTGCTGTGTCACCTCTGGGTTGTAGTATAGATCGCCCGAGCCTTCTGGTACGATGTAAATTCGCCCACGTCTCTTCTGATCCTTCATTAAATGCAGTCCTTCTTTTTAGACTTGACCGTCTGGATCGATTAGACCACTCCTCACACGCGTCATTCATGTAACGCTTGTAGCAGGTTTCTCGATTAAGATGAAATCAGTTTTATAGAGTATGATTCGATGTTTTCACCTTATCATCTTATCATGAAATCATCCCTTGAGATGTTTACACGGTGCCATCGGGTTATTACCCTCACACAACTAGACAGTCAGACTCAATCTTAAGAAAATTATATCCAAGAGTTAGATCTCTATTTCTCAATTCAATCTGCAATCAAACAAATAGGAATTTGCGATCCCGATTGAATATAAGAAATAACTTAGACAATATCAAAAACCAATATCCAAGTGTCAATCAATTTAATCAACAACCCAAAGGTCAGATTAACAATTGATTGAACTTACGCATAACCTGTGATATCTAAATTGTATAGAAAATATAATGCGGAAAAGAAATAACACAGACACCAGAAATTTTGTTAACGAGGAAACCGCAAATGCAGAAAAACCCCAGGACCTAGTCCAGATTTTAGTACCACACTGTATTAAGCCGCTACAGACACTAGCCTACTACAAGTTAACTTCGGACTGGAATGTAGTTGAGCCCTAACCAATCTCACACTGATCAAGGTACAATCGCGTTACTTACACCTCTGAATCCTATCAGGACTCTACGCAATTGATTCGCTTAGCTGATCTCACCCACAACTAAGAGTTGCTACGACCCAAAGTCGAAGACTTGATAAACCAATATGTCTCATACAGAAAAGTCTATTTAATAAATAAATCTGTCTCCCACAGAAATACCAAGAAGTTTTTGTTCTGTCTTTTGATAAATTAAGGTGAACAGGAACCAATTGATATACCAGACTTATTTTCCCAAAGAACAGCCTATAAATATCAATCACCTCACAAAAATCTTAATCGTATGGTAGCGAAACAAGATATTGTGGAATCACAAACGATGAGACGAAGATGTTTGTGACTTCTTTTTATCTTGCATTTCGGAGAATAAATCTCGAGCAAATCTTAGAGAAGATAGTACTCAATATGATAGATAACAGCAAGATCAGAAAACACAACTACAGAGAAAATAGTTGGGTCTAGCTTCACAATCCCAATGAAGTCTTCAAGTCGTTAACCTACAGGGTTTCGTGAAAAACCTAAGGTTAAAGGAGAATCGACTCTAGTCGCAACTAGTATCACACAGGAGGTGTGGGGATTACGTTTCCCAGTTGTTAGAGTTCTCCTTTATATAGTCTTCAAATCAGGGTTTGCAATCAATGTTACCTTGGTAACAAAGCATTCAATATTCACCGTTAGATGAAAACATGATTAGACTCAAGCTAATATCTTTCAACCGTTAGATCGAACTTAGCTTTTTACACACAAATGAAAAGTGACTTACCTTTGTCAATATAAATTGGCAAAGGTACGAAAACTAGTGGGATCATAATGAAATTCTTATAGAGATACTTCATGACTAAAAGAGAACATATCAACTTTGTTTCGATGCAATCATATAGTCGAAACTAAATGCATTCATCAAGGAGTTTATAAAGATACAAGAAAACTCCTACAATATTCCACAGCCGCACTCCCCACAAAGATTTGGCAATTAAGAACAAGTTCAATTAAGAACTCTCCCCCATAAAATGTCATTCCCGAAAGGACAACAAGAGCGGCCTTACTTTTACAAGAAAAAATGGATTTCTTTGGACATTAACAAATTACATGAGACATGAATTTGTATCCATAAAACTCAATTAAATTAACCACAAGAGAACCCATGATTAATTTAATTGGAAATGCTCAACATAAGAGAACTTACGGAGCCACACAGTACTTTCACATAGAAGTGGATCAGGGAAAGACCAATACTGCGGAATATACAAAGATTCATTCTATTTTTCATCAATATTTGCGTAAAGACATATAATAGACTTTATATTTGCAATCAAAATTTCATCCTATCTTTATCAATATTTGCATAATGACATAATAGGCTTAACTTTTGACATATATGGGACAATCATAGTTCACGGACGCAAACACACATATCCCATAAATTTTTTTGCAATATATAAAACCAATAAAGATTAATACTGTAAAATCATCTTCCAAATAAACTTTAGAATTTAAATAAATAAATCTAAAAACATTGGAAGATGAAAATCGTTGGCAATAGATATGTGTACTCACAATAATGGCTATTCCAAACCCTAGTTATCCTTCTTAAAACACAAGAATAAATTCTCATAAGAAGTTTCCTAGACATTAAGGCCTCTAAAAAATTCTTTATCGTCTCCGAACTCCTTGTCGTCAACATCCATAGGAACATAAGGTTCATGAAGAAAGGAGTTAATTCCAACAAACCTTCTAGACTGATGTCGAACCAGGGCCTTCTGAATTTCGAGAGTCCTCAGGACAATAGCCTTTATTTGCTGAATCTCCTTTCTTGTTTCCTTCAACTCTTCAAGAACCCCCGAAAACTTCTGTAGATTTGAAGGAACAACTCTTGGTTTCCTCACATTCCTCCTTTTTCTTTTCAAAGTTGAAGGTACATGAGTTTTTTTTCCCTTCATTATTGATGGCTTAACGATCATATTAACATCTTTTCCATCAGAAGACATAATGCTTGGATTCTCCATACCAGTATGAGATTGTGAGAGGAATTCACAAATCAGCTGATAAGCACGTAAGTGTGACACATTTTCACCCATAACTACATTATCTAGGACTCATTTTATTTTAATAAAGTTGTTTTAAGTCTTTTCTAGGGATAAGCTCTTGCGGCAAAATTGGCTCGAAAAGTGGTGTTTTACACCCCATGATAAAGTACTAAAGGCACCCCATAAATGCACCGGAAGCACCCCAGAAATACACCGGAGGAACCCCGAAAAAATGTTGAAAACACCCCAGAAAAAGTGTTAAAGGCACCCACCAAAATTTCTAAAGGCACCCTCAAAATTGATAAGGGCACCCCAAGGCAGCCGAGATGTTAAAGGCGCCCGTGTTTTGGATCAGGGCACTTCATCCTCTACAATTCAAAGGTTGAGTTTTTGGCGGGAAATTGGTTCTTGAAAACCCGAGAGTTTGCAGTGGAGATTTCGACGAGTTTGAAGGAGATTAAATAGCTGGAATTAGCATCAAATATCCTGTGTTGACTAAACAAGGTGGTAATGTTGTCAGAATCAACTAACTTTGGCTACAATCACGTGTTGGAGAAAACAGGGAATACGTGTATGGGAGGATTTTCTTCATTAAAGTCGAGAAGATTTGGGGAGATTTTTCTCGTTCAAATTAGTTGAGACCAGCCTGTTTGATTGAAACAGAGATGGTAAGAGCTTTAATTTCGAGAAAACAAAAGTGTGGTGTGATTTGGAAGAAAACATGGCACGTTTGTTTTTGGAGATATTCTCGGGATTTTTACTTCATCTTTTGAAGGTTTGCATGAGTTTGAAGCGTGTTACACTTCTTCTGGAGCGTTTTTGAAGCTATTGAGTGTATGCGGAGTACATGCAGACGTGTGAAGAAGTTGATTCAGGAAATTATTCCGGTGACTGCATGGGAATTATTACAGATATTTGCTGAGTTATTATGGGATATTCTTGGTGCAGTTGGGTATATAAAGAGTGTAGGAGACTCATAGAGGGGAAAGGGAGAATAGGGAGACGTTTAGAGCATAAAAAAATCGATAAAAAAAAGTTACAGGAAGTTGCTGCTTTCTGCTGGTGAAGAAGGTATGGAGAACATAAGACCCTTAAAGACCGCCGTTCTTCAATAGTGCCAGTGACGGTATTCCTTTATCGTTTTCTGTAACAATTGATTTTGTAATAAATATAAGTGTTACAAAACCCGGTTTTTATCATTTTTTCTCCCATTTCATCATTTGTGAACCATTGTTGAGCATTAATAAAGATGAATTTTGAGCATGTTTCCATGATAATGAAGTGCTAATTCTCGCGTAATCAAGGCACGGAGGAAGCTATTTATGCATGAATAATTGGTAACTATTCTATTTTTCTCTAATTTGTATTTTATAATTCACTCAATCACTACTTTGTAGAATTTTAATTGTTTGCATAATTTTTCCTAATTAGTTGTGATTCAATTAGATAGGTTATACTTTGGTTAGATAATCTATGCTTAAGGGATACAATTAATGTTTGAGAATATGCTTGATCATTTGTGAATTAAGAAAAAGAGATTTTAAAAATAATTAGAGTTTTGGAATTTTTACCATCATTCATTCATGTGTAATAGTGGAATCTAGTGTCTTGGTTATTTTCAATCTTGAAATCAAATTTGGAATTAAATTTTCTCTATTTTTAGTTTATATAAGTCTAAAATCAATTGCTTTCACAAGTCTTACGAACCTATTACTACCATTATTCAAAATTCGATCATCAGCCTCAACAAGCAATCTTGTGATAAAAAAAAGAGTTTTCAGAGAAGGAAAAAGGAATGTAGGGTTACGGAACCTTTATACACTAAAAGGATTCATGTACGCAAAACTCACAACCCTAAAGAAGGCATAATTGTCGATTTGAACCCCTTTTTAATTGATCAAACAGAGAAAGCCCTTTCAATATCAATTAGATATGAAAAGATGGAAGAATTCCAAACCGGCGTAAACGAAAAAAAATAAAAAAAATTCTCTTTTCCTAAAGCCTGAAGTGTGCAAACCCTTGTCTCTTTTGAACCAGGCACATGAGACAAGATACACAACCAACACATTTAAGTTGTGCTGGGGTGAACAATAATCTGTCCACTATAATCTTATTAAACGGAATTCTTAAAACTCTGTTTAACAGACTGTTTAGACCGTACTCTTTTCTCTAGAGGTATACTCTTATCTTTGGAAATTAACTTCTTTAAAGAAGAGATATGTTTACATACCTCAGACGACTTCTAAACAAGTTTAAGCTTTTTTGCTAATCGATTTGCTCTTCGTTGAAGTTTATTGACATATCTTATCTTATGTTTGTACTTGAAACAGTTGGAGAGTTTATGACCTTTGACAGTACAATAAGAACATGTCAATAAAGAGGATGGTTCAGGCGCCATAGATGTGCAAGCTGCTAGACAAACGGTAAAAACAGAAAAATTAGAAATAGAATTTCCAGTAGACAAGGAGAAATCCATTTTATCCTCCAAAGTGGTTGAAGTTTCTCCCGAAAGAATATCGAGGTTGATGTACGTACTGCTACAATTATCAAAATCAATATTTTCACAGAGGAGTGCAACACTTGATTTTTCGTCTTCATTAGAATCATAGTGATCAGACATTTCATCAAAAGTTGCAGCAAGACCTTTGTTTCCAGTGTACTTTCTACGATTCGGAAACTCATTTGGAAAATGACCAAAACCTTTACACTTGAAGCACTGTGGCATATCCTCATCATCAGTATCGTCAGTATCCCTGTTTTTAGGAGGAACATGATTATGAGGTTTAACTGGTGACTTAGGTTTATCTCTGACGAACCGTTTACTTCTCTTTAAAAGAAGATCTCTAAACTGTCTTGTGATCAAAGAGACTGACTTTTTAAGATCTTCATCTGATGAATCAGTCTCAGAAGGATCATCTTCAGAGAAGCCAACACTTTTGCTTTTATCAAGTAATTTAGTGTTCTTTTGTGCTTTCAAAGCAATATCCTTTCCAGATTTGGATGTATGGTCATGATCAAAGATCTTTAACTTCCCAACCAGAGTATTTCTGGATAAAGTATTAAGGTCATTTCCTTCAACGATGACATGTTTCTTAGAATCGTATTTGGCTGGCAACGATCTGAGAATTTTCATCACAATGTCCTTTTCATGAATAGTCTTACCCAATGCAAAATATGCATTAACAATTTCAGAAACTTTGTGATTAAACTCATCAAAAGAATCTTCATCAGCCATACGAAGGTTTTCCCAATAATAATTTAGATTTTGAAGCCTAACTTCCTTTTAAGAGGTATTCCTTTCGAATATAGTTTCTAAGGTATCCCACGCATCTTTAGACTGAGTGCACATAGTCACATGGTGCTGAAGATCTGGGGTAATGGCATAAATGATAGCATTTAAACCGTCAGAATTTTTCTTTGCAACGAGAATCTCGTTAGGTTCATAACTACCAATATCCTTTGCAATAGAAACACCGTCTACTGTAACCATTGGAGGATCATAACCATTAACAACATAAACCCATGATTGAAAATCACGCGCTTGAAGAAAGGCACGCATAACAATTATCCACCATAACTAATTCGATCCATCGAAGACTGGCGGTACGTTTATAGAGATAGCTCATCTGTCCATAGAGTCAGATCGCTAAAAACACAGACATATGAGGTCTTTAGCGTGTTAACCTTCTTTGATACCAATTGAAAAAGCGGGGGTCTAACAACCACACCCAATATTTCGCTTAGAAATCTGTATGGACTAACTCCAACATACTTTCAAAAGATCAACTAGACAATCAGACTCAATCTTAAGAAAAGTATATCCAAGAGTTATATCTCTCTTTCTCAATTCAATCTGCAATCAAACAAATAGGAATTTGTGAGCACGATTGAATATAAGATATAACTTGGACGGTATCAAAAACCAATATCCAAGTGTCAATCAATTTAATCAACAATCCAAAGGTCGGATTAACAATTGATTGAACTTACGTACAACTTGTGATATTTCAATTATATAGAAAATATAATGCGGAAAAGAAATAACACAGACACAAGAAATTTTGTTAACGAGGAAACCGCAAATGCATAAAACCCCCGGGACCTAGTCCATATTTGAACACCACACTGTATTAAGCCGCTGCAGACACTAGCCTACTACAAGTTAAATTCGAACTGGAATGTAGTTGAGCCCTAACCAATCTCACAATGATCAAGGTATAGTCGCATTCCTTACACCTTTGAATCCCAGCAGGACTCTACGCACTTGATTCCCTTAGCTGATCTCACCCACAATTAAGGGTTTCTACGACTCAAAGTCGAAGACTTGATAAACCAATCTTTCTCACAAAGAAAAGTCTATTGAATAGATAAATCTGTCTCCCACATAAATACCTAGAGCTTTTTGTTCCATTTTTTTATAAATCATGGTGAACAGGAACCAATTGATATACCGGACTTATATTCCCGAAGAACAGCCTAGAAATATCAATCATCTCACAATAATCTTAATCGTATGGTGGCGAAACAAGATATTGTTGAATCACAAACGATGAGACGAAGATGTTTGTGACTACTTTTTATCTTGCATTTCGGAGAATAAATCTCGATCAAATCTTAGAGAAGATAGTACTCAATACGATAGAAAACGCAAGATCAGAACATGCAACTACAGAGAAAATAGTTGGGTCTGGCTTCACAATCCCAATGAAGTCTTTATGTTGTTAACCTACAGGGTTTCGTGAAAAACCTAAGGTTAAAGGAGAATCGACTCTCGTCGCAACTAGTATCACACAGGATGTGTAGGGATTAGGTTTCCCAGTTTCTAGAGTTCTCCTTTATACAGTCTTTAAATCAGGGTTTGCAATCAATGTTACCTTGGTAACAAAGCATTCAATATTCACCGTTAGATGAAAACCTGATTAGACTTAAGCTAATATATTTCAACCGTTAGATCGAACTTAGCTTGTTACACACAAATGAAAAGTGACTTCATTTAGATATGAGTAACCGTACCTAAACGTGTATATCTTGTTGGCTCAACAATAGTTAACCGAAGTGACTTCATTTAGATAGGGGTATGCATACCATGGTTCCCGGACTTGGACAACACATATGCAAGTACGCATACTGTGTTATATCCAATCATGGTTATTTGTTATAAACTCCCATTTCAATCATTTAAACATTCTCGGAACACGAAAATAGCTGTCTCACGCAAACTATACACTTCAAAGCAATTTTCAAGTGATCGAATGATCAATACGAAACATTCTGAGTCTACATCATATGACTGTCTCACACAAATCATGTAAGATGTTACAAGGCGATTTTCACATGATCATCTTTTGACTTTCGTCAAGAATATAAGATGAACTTGGCTAAATCGAAAGCTTACCAACTCATATTTCAAGAAATATGTAAGCGAGTTAAACTCATCTCGAAAATTAAATGTGTATAATCGAAGTCTATATAGGTATACGATTTTTGTCTCAAATAGGAGATAAAGTATATAGACTTTTGAGTGATAGATTAGTTCAAGTCTCCACATACCTTTTGTTGATGAAGTTCCATAAGCTCCCCTTAGTAGTTCTTCGTCTTCAATCGATGAACGCCGTGAAGTCTAATGCTGAACTACACTTACTTTCCTAATCTGAGAATTAGATATAAGTAGACTAGAAATAAAGACTTCTAGTTTTGGCAACTGTTAGAGAACTGTTCGGTCGAACTCGCAAGCGTTGCTATCTCAAGCTTGTTTGTAAAGTTTATTTGACAAAACTATAAGTCTTGATTTCTAGTCTACTTATAGCTAAGTCTCGGACTAGGATAGGAAGTGTAGTTGAGCTCTAGACTCCACGGCATTCATCATACAAAGACGAAGAACTACTCAAAGAACTGGTGGAACTTCATCGACTAAAAGGTATGTGGAGACTTGAACTTATCTATCACTCAAAAAGTCTATCTACTTTATCTCCTATCTTGAGACAAAAGTTGTATTACTATATAGACTTCGATTATACACATTTCCTATTTCAAGTCGAGTTTATCTCGCTCTCGAAATATGTGTTGGTAAGCTTTCGCTTTTGCCAAGTTCATCTTTACTCGTGACGAAAGTCATGTTGATTATTTCAATATCTTGAAAATTGCTTTGATGAAAAATAGTGTGTGAATAACCTCTATTTAACATCCTATAAGAATATTTCAATGATTGAAATAAAGAGTTTAGAATATGTAACCATCTTTGGATATAAGCATATATAGTATGTTCGCATATTAGTGTATAAGTCCAAAACCGGGTACCAAATGTATGCATACTTGTGTGTATACAAAATGGTTGATGGAGACTGGGTAAGTATGCGTACCCGTACACATACTGGCGGAAGTTCACGTCCGTGAATTTCTGCTGAGTTTGGATTTAAAAAAAAACTCAATCTGGTTACCTAAGTACGCGTACCCGTACGCATACTGGCGGAAAGTTCACGTCCGTGAAATTCTGCTGAGTTTGAAAGCCAAATCAGACTCAAAACCGGTTACTTAAGTACGCATACCCGTACGCATACTTAAGTGTGTTACTTTCTAAAATTGGTTTATTCGTGAACTTAAATTTATATAAACTAAGGAATGTATATTTGAAAACCGTGGCTAAAAAGTTCATGAATCGATTCGAGTGAATCAAAACCAATTTTGCTTCGATTGTGTCTTGTATACTTCTATGAGATCTAAGCAATTGAACAACTCTTGAACTAGTTCATTTGAGTCATTTGAACTAGTTGTGGTGAAGATGAATAAGGTTGATATGAAAGTGCTCATATGGCTAACCATTTGGTTAACTACTGTTGAACCAACGACCTGTAAACGTTTAAGTACGGTTACACAAACCTAAATGACGTATAGTTCATTTGTGTATAACAAGCTAAGTTCGATCTGACGGTTGAAAGACATTAGCTTGAATCTAATAAGGTTTTCATCTAACGATGAATATTGAATGCTTTGTTACCAAGGTTACTTATATTGCAAACCATGATTTGGAAAATATATAAAGGAGAACTCTAGAAACTGGGAAACGTAATCCCCACACCTCCTGTGTGATACTAGTTGTATAAGCTAGAGTCGATTCTCCTTTAACCTTAGGTTTCTACCGAGACAATGTAGGTTAACGACTTGAAGACTTCATTGGGATTGTGAAGCCAGACCCAACTATTTTCTTTGTAGTTGCATGATCTGATCTTGCCCGATTCTATCGTATTGAGTACAATTGAAATAATTGACTCGAGATTAATTTCTCCGATAGGAAAGATAAAAGAAATCAAAAACATCTTCGTGAAATCACAAACTATAAGTATTGATTTCCAGTCTACTTATAGCTAAGTCTCGGACTAGGATAGTAAGTGTAGTTGAGCTCTAGACTCAACGGCGTTCATCATGCAAAGACAAAGAACTACTCAAGGAATTTGTGGAACTTCATCGACAAAAAGGTATGTGGAGACTTGAACTTATCTATCACTCAAAAGTCTATTTATTCTATCTCATATCTTGAGACAAAGTACATTTGCTATTTCGAGCCGAGTTTATCTCGCTTATCTATTTCTCGAAATATGTGTTGGTAAGCTTTCGCTTTGGCTAAGTTCATCTTTACTCATGACGAAAGTCATGTTGATTATTTCAATAACTTGAAAATCGCTTTGATGAAAAATAGTTTGTGAATAACAACTATATAACATCCTCTAAGAAAGTTTCAATGATTGAAATGAGAGTTTAGAATATGTAACCATCTTTGGATATAAACATGGTGTGTTCTCACATTTGTGTAAAAGTACAAAACCGGGAACCCAAAGTATGCGTACCCGTACGCGTACTGGCGGTTTTTGGAAAGCCGGGTAAGTATGCGTACCTGTACGCATACTGGCGGAAAGTTCACGTCCATGAATTTCTGTTGGAGTTTAAAAGTGAAAAACAAACTCAATCTGGTTACTTAAGTACGCGTACCCATATGGATACTTAAGAAGGTTACTTTCTAAAATCGGTTTGTTCATGAAGTAAAACATTTATATATTAAGGAATGCAATCTTTGAAAACCATGGCTATAATGTTCATGAATCGATTCGAGTGAATCAAAACCGATTTTGCTTCAATTGTGTCTTGTATACTTCTATAAGATCTAAGCAATTGAACAACTCTCCAAATAGTTCATTTGAGTCACTTGATCTAGTTATGGTGAAGATGAATAAGGTTGATATGAAATTTCTCATATGGCTAGCCATTGGTTAACTACTGTTGAACCAACTAAGTGTACACGTTTTGGTACGGTTACTCAAACCTAAATGAAGTTACACTTCATTTGTGTATAACAAGCTAAGTTCGATCTAACGGTTGAAATATATTAGCTTGAATCTAATCAGGTTTTCATCTAACGGTGAATATTGAATGCTTTGTTACCAAGGTAACTTAGATTGCAAACCCTGATTTGGAGACTATATAAAGGAGAACTCTAGCAACTGGGAAACGTAATCCCCACACCTCCTGTGTGATACTAGTTGTATAAGCTAGAGCCGATTCTCCTTTAACC
Source organism: Papaver atlanticum (assembly GCA_023531105.1). NCBI lineage: Eukaryota > Viridiplantae > Streptophyta > Magnoliopsida > Ranunculales > Papaveraceae > Papaver > Papaver atlanticum. The sequence goes on along the minus strand of JAJJMB010008870.1, from coordinate 5,415,640 downwards.
TTAGGTTTTTCACAAAACCCTGTAGGTTAACGACTTAAAGACTTCATTGGGATTATGAAGCCAGACCCAACTATTTTCTCTGTAGTTGCGTGATCTGATCTTGCTGTTTCTATCGTGATTGAGTACAATCATTAGATTTGCTTGATATTTATATCTCCTATAGGAAAGATAGAAAAGTAGTCACAAACATCTTCGTCTCGTCGTTTGTGATTCCACAATATCTTGTTTCGTTAGTCGATTAAGATTATTGTGAGGTGATTGATACTTCTAGGCTGTTCTTCGGGAATATAAGTCAGGTATGTCAATTGGTTCATGTTCACCTTGATTTATCAAAAGACGGAACAAAACCCGTAGGTATTTCTGTGGGAGACAGATTTATCTATTTATATAGACTTTTCTGTATGATACAGATTTGTTTATCAAGTCTTCGACTTTGGGTCGTAGCAACTCTTAGTTGTGGGTGAGATCAGCTAAGGGATTCAAGTGCGTAGTATCCTGCTGGGATCAGAGACGTAAGGAGCGCAACTGTACCTTGAATCAGTATGATATTGATTGGGTTTCAACTACAGTCCATACCGAAGTTAGTTTGTAGTAGGCTAGTGTCTGTAGCGGCTTAATACAATGTAGTGTTCAATCTGGACTAGGTCCCGGGGTTTTTCTGCATTTGCGGTTTCCTTGTTAACAAAACTTATGGTGTCTGTGTTATTTCTTATATTTTGTTATATAATTGAAATATCATAGGTTGTGCGTTGAATCGATCAATTGGTAAATCCAACCTTTGGTTGTTGATTGAAATTGATTGATCCTTGGTCTTTGGTACCATTCAAGTTATCTCTCTTATATTCAATCGGGCTCGCAAATTATTATTTGTTTGATTGTGGATTGAATTGAGAGATTGAGATATAACTCTTTGATATACTTTTTATAAGATTGAGTCTAACTGTCTAGTTGATTCTCTTGTAAGTATATTGGAGTTAGTCCATACAGATTGCTAAGCGAAATATTGGGTGAGGTTGTTAGACCCTCGCTTTTTCAATTGGTATCAGAGCAGGCAAACACGTTTAAGACCTCATAAGTCTGTGTTTGTAGCGATCTGACTCTATGGAGAGAAGTGTTATCTCTGATAAATGCGTCACCAGAAACAAAAGTTCTATTTCTATAATGTCTATTAAAGAGAAAGATTTGTCAATCTCAAACATAGACGAACCTAGTGTTCTAATAAAACAGACCGACACTGACATTTGTTACCCCGATTACCCTTCAAATGAGTCTAACTCAGTTGATGAAAGGGAAGCAGCTGAAGAAAGTAAACATATTCTAAATCTCGTTAGAATCCAGGCTGATAGAATTAATCGGTTGAAAACCAATGTCAATGTTCTTCTCGGTATAGTGAGAGATTGTGACTCTATAAAAAAAGCTCCTTGCAAGGAAAATGCTGAAGTTCGGTCATCACGTATCTTACTCGAGGCGAACATCAAAAAGGATGCTTTGGAAATTGAACATCTCTTGAGTAAACTCTCTATTCAAGGATGTTCGAAGAGGTCTACTATACCATCTGCTTCTGTCACAACTGAAAGAGTTCCAGTTCCAGAAGTAAAATCAGAATCCCTTCCTATTGGAAAAGATGTGCTTATAGCCTCCTCTAATCAAGGAAGTTCCACATCACATCGAAGGAAGAAATCTCCCAACGATGGTGTTAAGAACGTTCTGTCTAATCACTCAGGTGATCAGAAAATGTGTCTCTTTTGTGATTCAAAAGGACATGTTGAACAAAAGAGGAAATCGAGATTGAATGACAATTCTATTGTTCGTCTTCAACACACCTTAGATTTAATTCTCAAAGGTGTAACTTACATTCGTATGTCTAGACCAATTGGTTTTATTACTCACCCTGTGTATCCTACCAGGAAAGTCAGTTCGATGTGTTCCTCAAATGTTCAAATATGAAACAGTCTTCCTAAACCAATTCGTTCAAGAAGAACTCATGGGTCTTCTTGAATCAAAAAGGGAGATAATGTTGTTCATGATGTGAAAAGGGTACCAGAAGAAGGAAGCAAAAATGGAGAGATGGAAGACAACCTAAAAATGATAATCGAAGGATATAAAGAGATTATTAACAGGCAGTCAATTTCCTCTACTCAAAACTCTTCCGGTAAGAATACATACTATGCGTCATACTTTGATGATAGTAAATTTTATGATAACTTTTCGCATCATAAAGGTTTTCCTCCAAAGACCAGGAGAAAGAGGTTTAACCGAAAACAATGTTCATTTGATGAGCTCAAGGCTCATACTTGTTCTAATTAATCACAAGGTTGAAATCTCACTCACAGAAATCCTGGTTGGGTGAGATATGGTCAGGTATACTTGATGGAAAAGTGTTTCCTGATTCTCTGGCTATTTTCTTATCGTTCCTAGCCGGATTATCTTTACAAGCATGTTTGCATAAGTATTTGTATTTTGTTTGGACGAAGGTTTTGATTTTCAATTTCTTCTTGAAATTTTATTTTGTCAGCTTGCTACTCTTGTGCTCTAAATTGATTTTCTATGGAGATATAAAATTTATTGAGCCAAAATTTTGTGAAAATATTCACGTAGCAAAAAAATTCGTCGTGACATAAAAGTACAACCTTTTGTGTGAGTTTTTGTTTTCGAGTCAAGTTGTATTCGAAAGGGTACCCGTGTTACTGTTACGAATCAATTTTGGAAATCCTAAAAGTTACCTTCCCTAAGAAACCATTTAAATACCAAATCCTTGAGTCACGTATGCATACTCTGGGTTGTTTTGTGTTTTATCAAGAATGTCTTCATCTTCTCGCTCTGGTGATTTTGAAAGAGGATTTCTTGATAAAGGTATTGGTTTCGAGTCCAAAGAGAGGAAGAAAAGAACCCTTGCATAAGATGATCATCCAAATGCCTCATGTTACCATGCCTATACACATCAGGACATTGAGAATGAGGATATGGTTTCTGCTGGAGTGGTTCATGATTTTCTTAAATACTTTGAGGAAGCAAAACTGTGGCTCGTTGATACTTTGAAGAGTCTTGATGTGTTAAGAACTGAGTTGAAAAAGGTTTCTTATGACCTTGTTCTCATAAAGACACATGTTAAAGATCTTCTCAATGAGGATATCTTCTCTGAAGATGTAGTGGATGCTGTCAATCACAAGCTCAAAGATCTCAAGGCTCGTGAGGATTCCGAAACGTCTATTTGTAAGAGTCTTTCTTTGTTTATTAGCTTGTTGATTTCTTATTTTGTCTAGGAAAATTCTTATGAGAATTTATTCTTGTGTTTTTAAGAAGGATAACTAGAGTTTGGAATAGCCATTATTATGAGTACACATAGCTATTTCCAACGATTTTCATCTTGCAATGTTTTTAGATTTATTTATTTAAATTCTAAAGTTTATTTGGAAGATGATTTTGCAGTATTAATCTTTATGGTTTCATATATTACAACTTGTTATGGGATATGTATGTTTGCGTCCGTGAAATATAATTGTCCCATACGTGGTCAGAAGTTAAGTCTTTCATATGTCGGTATGCAAGTATTGATAAAAGATTGAATGAACTTTTGACAAATAAAAGTGAAGCCTATTATGTCATTATACAAATATTGATGGAAGATAGGATGAACTTTTGTTTACAAAGATTATGTCTATTATACATCATTGTGCAAATAGTGATAAAGAATAGAATGAATCTTTGTTTATTCCGCAATATTGATCTTCCCTAATCCATATTTTTATGTAATATACTGTGCGGCTTCGTAAGATCTCTTATGTGAGCATTTCCCGATTAAATTAATCATGGGTTCTCTTGTGGTTAATTTAATTGAGATTTTTGGATAAAAATTCATATTCTTATGTGATTTGTTAATGTCCAAAGAAATCCTTCTTTTCTTGTGAAAGTAAGGTCGCTCTTGTTGTTTTTTTGAGAATGACATTTTATAGGGGAGAGTTCTTAATTGAACTTGTGCTTAATTGCCAAATCTTTGTGGGGAGTGCGGCTGTGGAATATTATAGGGGTTATCTTGTATCTTTATAAACTCCTTGATGAATGCATTTAGTTTCGACTATATGATTGCATCTAAACAAGTTGATATGTTCTTTTGTTTTGGTCATGAAGTATCTCTAAGGATATTTTCATTAGGATCCCACTAATTTTCGTACATTTTCCAATTTTATTGACAAAAAATGGGAGAATTAATGTGTAGTTCACACTACAAATACATATGGTTTTCGGATCATTATGTAAGGGGGAGTGGTTTTCATGTGAGATGATGTATTGACTAAGGGGGAGTGATACATATCACCATAGTATTGTTGTCAAAGTTGTGATACAATTGAACTTTGATGCCGTGTAATAATACTATGACACTGTATAACAATGATTGAGAGCTATTGTTTTCTCATTGTTATGGCTACAGATCTTCAAAAATGATTATGCTGAACTGAACATCTTTAGAATCATTGGAGTAGTTGGAAGTGATGAATATTTCGAGTAATGTTGAAGAACCAAGGAGATCAAGCATTTGGATGAGAAGCTACAAAGTTTATTTCTTTTGTATTTCATATGTATTGATAGTTTTGTCACTAAAATTGACAAAGTCGGAGATTGTTAGAACACTGCTCGGTCGAACTCGCAAGCGTTGCTATCTCAAGCTTGTTTGTCAAGTTTGGTTGCCAAAACTATAAGTATTGATTTCTAGTCTACTTATAGCTAAGTCTCGGACTAGGATAGTAAGTGTAGTTGAGCTCTAGACTCCACGGCGTTCATCATGCAAAGACGAAGAACTACTCAAGGAACTTGTGGAACTTCATCGACAAAAAGGTATATGGAGACTTGAACTTATCTATCACTCAAAAGTTTATCTATTCTATCTCCTATCTTGAGACAAAAGTCGTATTGTTATATAGACTTCGATTATACACCTTTGCTATTTCGAGCCGAGTTTTTCTCGCTTATCTATTTCTCGAAATATGTGTTGGTAATCTTTCTCTTTGGCTAAGTTCATCTTTACTCATGACGAAAGTCATGTTGATTATTTCAATAACTTAAAATCGCTTTGATGATAAATAGTTTGTGAATAACAACTATATAACATCCTCTAAGAAGTTTCAATGATTGAAATGAGAGTTTAGAACATGTAACCATCTTTGGATATAAACTTGGTGTGTTCTCACATTTGTGCAAAAGTCCAAAACCGGGAACCCAAAGTATGCGTACGCGTACTGGCGGTTGTTGGAAAGCCGGGTAGGTATGCGTACCCGTACGCATATTGGCGGAAAGTTCACGTCCGTGAATTTATGCTGGAGTTTTAAAGTGAAAAACAGACTCAATCCGGTTACTTAAGTACGCGCACCCGTATGCATACTTAAGTAGATTACTTTCTAAAATCGGTTTGTTCATGAACAAAAACATTTATATATTAAGGAATGCAATCTTTGCAAACCGTGGCTATAATGTTCATGAATCGATTCGAGTTAATCAAAACCGATTTTTCTTCACTTGTGTCTTGTATACTTCTATAAGATCTAAGCAATTGAACAACTCTCTAACTAGTTCATTTGAGTCACTTGAACTAGTTATGGTGAAGATGAATAAGGTTGATATGAAAGTGCTCATATGGCGAACCATTGGTTAACTATTGTTGAACCAACTAAGTGTACACGTTTAGGTACAATTACTCAAACCTAAATGAAGTTACATTTCATTTGTGTATAACAAGCTAAGTTTGATCTAACAGTTGAAAGATATTAGCTTGAATCTAATCAGGTTTTTATCTAACGGTGAATATTAAATGCTTTATGTTAGAGTACTACTCGGTCGAACTCGCAAGCGTTGCTATCTCAAGCTTGTTGTAAAGTTTAGTTTCCAAAACTATAAGTCTTGATTTCTAGTCTACTTATAGCTAAGTCTCGGACTAGGATAGAAAGTGTAGTTGAGCTCTAGACTCCACGGCCATCATCATACAAAGACGAAGAACTACTCAAGGAACTGGTGGAACTTCATCGACTAAAAGTTATGTGGAGACTTGAACTTATCTATCACTCAAGAAGTCTATCTATTCTATCTCCTATCTTGAGACAAAAGTCGTATTGCTATATAGACTTCGATTATACACATTTGCTATTTCGAGCCGAGTTTATCTCGCTTATCTTTTTCTCAAAATATGTGTTGGTAAGCTTTCGTTTTTCCAAAGTTTATCTTTACAAGTGACGAAAGTCATGTTGATTATTTTAATATCTTGAAAATTGCTTTGATGAAAAATAGCGTGTCAATAACCTCTATTTACCATCCTCTAAGAATGTTTCAATGATTGAAATAAAGAGTTTAGAACATGTAACCATCATTGGATATAATCATATAATGTGTTTGCGCATTAGTGTATAAGTCCAAAACCGGGAACCAAATGTATGCATACTTGTGTGTGTACTAAATGGTTGATGGAGACTGGGTAAGTATGCGTACCCGTACACATACTGGCAAAAGTTCACGTCCGTGAATTCTGCTGAGTTTGGAAATCAAAACCAACTCAATCTGGTTACCTACGTATGCGTACCCGTACGCATACTGGCGGCAAGTTCACGTCCGTTAATTTCTGCTGAGTTTGGAAACAAAAAAAAACTCAAATCCGGTTACTTAAGTACGCATACCCGTACGCATACTTAAGTGTGTTACTTTCTAAAATTGGTTTATTCGTGAACTTAATCTTATATAAACTATGGAATGCATATTTGCAAACCGTGGCTATAAAGTTCATGAATCGATTCGAGTGAATCATAACCGATTTTGCTTCGATTGTGTCTTGTATACTTATATGAGATCTAAGCAATTGAAAAAAATCTTGAACTAGTTCATTTGAGTCATTTGGACTAGTTATGGTGAAGATAAATAAGGTTGATATGAAAGTGCTCATATGGCTAACCATTTGGTTAACTACTGTTGAACCAACGACTTGTACACGTTTAGGTACGGTTACACAAACCTAAATGACGTATATTTCATTTGTGTATAACAATCTAAGTTCGATCTAACGGTTGAAAGATATTAGCTTGAATCTAATCAGGTTTTCATCTAACGGTGAATATTGAATGCTTTGTTACCAAGGTAACTTAGATTGCAAACCATGATTTGGAGACTATATAAAGGAGAACTCTAGCAACTAGGAAAGGTAATCCCCATACCTCCTATGTGATACTAGTTGTATAAGATAGAGTCAATTCTCCTTTAACCTTAGGTTTCTACCGAGACCCTGTAGGTTAACGACTTGAAGACTTCATTGGGATTGTGAAGCCAGACCCAACTATTTTCTTTGTAGTTGCGTGATCTGATCTGACTATTTCTATCGTATTGAGTACAATTGTAAAATTGGCTCGAGATTAATTTCTCCGATAGGCAAGATAGAAAAGTAATCACAAACATCTTCGTCTCATCGTTTGTGATTCCACAATATCTTGTTTCGCTAGTCTATTAAGATTATTGTGAGGTGATTGATAATTCCTGGCTGTTCTTCGGGAATATAAGTCCGGGTTATTGATTGGTTCTTGTTCACCTTTATTTATTAAAAGACGGGAAAAAAACTTGTAGGTATTTATGTGGGAGACAGATTTATCTATTCTTGTAGACTTTTCTGTGTGGTGCATATTTGTTTATTAAAGTCTTCGACTTTGGGTCATAGCAACTCTTAGTTTTTGGTGAGATCAAATAAGGGAATCAAGTGTGTAGTATCCTGCTGGGATCAGATACGTAAGGAGCGCAACTGTACCTTGGATCAGTATGGGATTGATTGGGTTTCAACTGTAGTCCAGACCGAAGTTAGTTTGTAGTAGGCTAGTGTCTGTAGCGGCTTAATACAATGTGTGTTTAATCTGGACTAGGTCCCGGGGGTTTTTTGCATTTGCGGTTTACTCGTTAACAAAACTTCTGATGTCTGTGTTATTTCTTTTCCGCATTATATTTTATTATATAATTGAAATATCACAGGTTGTGCGTTGAATCAATCAATTGGGAAATCCGACCCTTGATTTTTTATTGAAATTGATTGATACTTGAACATTGGTCTTTGGTACCGTTCAAGTTAATTTCTCTTGTATTCAATTAGACTCGTAGATTTCTATTTGCTTGAGTAAGGATTGAATCGGGAAATTGAGATATAACTCTTTGATATACTTTTTATTAAGATTGAGTCTGATTGTCTAGTTGATTCTCTTAAAAGTATGTTGGAGTTAGTCCATACAGATTTCTAAGCGAATTATTGGGTGAGGTTGTTGTACCCCCACTTTTTCAATTGGTATCAAAGCAGGCAAACACGTTTAAGACCTTATAAGTCTGTGTTTGTAGCGATCTGACTCTATGGACAGTAATATCTCTAATAAACGCGGAAACAAAAGTTCTGTTTCAACAATATCTATTAAAAAGAAAGATTCGTCAATCTTAAATATAGATGAACCTAGTGTTCTGACTAAACAGACTGACACTGACATTTGTTATACCGATTACCCTTCAAAAGAGTCTATCTCCAATGAAAGGGAAACAACTGAAGAGAGTGAACTGATTCTAAAACTTTTTAGAATCCAAGCTGATAGATTTAATCGGTTGAAAAACAATGTCAAAGTTCTTCTCGGTGTAGTAAGAGATTATGATTCCAAAAACGCTGAAGTTCAGTTTTCACGTATCTTACTTGAGGCAAGCCTCAAAAAGTATGCTTTGGAAATTGAACATCACTTGAATAAACTCTCGATTCAAGGATGTTCCAAAAAGTCCTCTATACCATCTACTTCTATTGCAACTAAGAGAGTTCCAGTTCGTGAAGTAAAATCAGAATTCCCTTCTATTGGAAAATATGTGCCTATTGCCTCTTCTAATCAAGGATGTTTCGCATCACATAGAAGGAAGAAATCTCCGAACGATGATGTTAAGACGATACCTTCTAATCACTCTCATGATCAGAAAGTATGTCTCTTTTATGATTCAAAAGGACCTGTTAAGCAAAAGAGAAACTCTAGGTTGAATGACAATCCCATTGTACGACTTCAACACACCTTTGATTTAATTCTCAAAGGTGTAACATACATTCGTATGTCTAAACCAATTGGTTTCAGTACTCACCCTATGAGTTCCTCAAATGCTCAGAAGCATAACAGATGTCTCAACAAAAATCGTCAAAGAAGAGATCAAGTTTTTTCTTCTGTCAAAAAGGGAGATAATGTTACCTTTGATGTGAACAAAGTATCAGGATAAGGAAGCAAAAATGATGATATGAAAAATAAACTAAAGGTGATAATTGAAGGTTATAAAGAAATCGTCAACAGGCTGTCAACTGCCTCTAGTCAAAATTCTTCTGGTAAGAACTCAAACTATGTCTCGTATTTTGATGAAAGTAAGTTTTATGATAATTTTTCACATCAAAAGAGATTCTTTCCGAGATTTGAAATGAAAAAGAGACTCAACCATGAACATCGTTCATTTAATGAGCTTAGGGCTCATTCTTGTGCTAATTAATCACAAGGGTTGAGAACTTACTCATAAAAATCATGTTGAGTAAGTTGTGGTAATGGTCAGGTATAGTTGATGACAAAGTGTGTTTTGATTCTCTGGCTATGTTGTTATCGTTCCTAGCCGGATAATTTTACAAGCATGTTTGCATAAGTATTTGCATTTTTGTTTTGACGAAGTTTTTTTATTTTGACAAATTGCTACTCTTGTGCTCTAAATTGTTTCTCTCTGAAGATAAAAATTTATTGAGCCAAAAAGACTAGTGATATTTTTCACGTAGCAAAAATTCTGTCGAATTGTGTTTTTATTTTTGGGTCAAATTGTATTCGTACAAGTACCCGTGTTACTGTCACGAATCAATTTTTGGAAACCCTAAAAATTACCTTCCCTAAGAAACCATTTAAATACCCAACCCCTTGAGTCACGAACGCTTACTCTGGGTTATTTTGGGTTATGTCAAGAATGTCTTCATCTTCACACTTTGGTGATTTTGCAAGAGATTTTCTTGATAAAGGTATTGGTTTCGAATCCAAAGAGAGGAAGAAAAGAACCCTAGTATAAGATGATCATCTTAATGCCTCATGTTACTATGCCTATACACATCAGGACATTAGAATGAGGATATGGTTTCTGCTGGAGTGGTTCATGATTTTCTTAAATACTTTGAGGAAGCAAAACTGCAGCTCGTTGATACTTTGAAGAGTCTTGATGTGTTGAGAACTAAGTTGAAAAAGGTTACGTCTGACCTTGTTCTCATAAAGACACATGTTAAAGATCTTCTCCATGAGGATATCTTCTCTGAAGATGTAGTGGATGCTGTAAATCACAAGCTCAAAGACCTCAAGGCTCGTGAGGATTCCGAAACGTCTATGTGATTTCAGCTCGTGTTCGGTTTTGATGTTTTAGGAGTCTGTCTTTGTTCATTAGCTTGTTAATTTTATTTTGTCTAGAAAGCTTCTTATGAGAATATTATTCTTGTGTTTTTAAGAAGAATAACTAGAGTTTGGAATAGCCATTATTGTGATTACACATAACTATGTCCAACGTTTTTCATCTTCAATGTTTTTAAATTTATTTTTTTAAATTCTAAAGATTGTTTGGAAGATGATTTTGCAGTATTAATCTTTATGGTTTTACAATTTGTTATGGGATATGTGTGTTTGCGTCCGTGAACTATGATTGTCTCATACGTTGTCAAAAGTTAAGTCTTTCGGATGTCGATATGCAAGTATTGATAAAAGAATGAATGAACTTTGGCCAAAAACAAAATTTAAGCCTTTTATGTCATTATGCAAATATTGATGGAAGAAAGGATGAACTTTTGTTTACAAAGATTATGTCTATTATACGTCATTGTGCAAATAGTGATGAAGAATAGAATGAATCTTTGTTTATTCCACAATATTGATCTTCCCTAATCCATATTTTTATGTAATATACTGTGCGGCTTCGTAAGTTCTCTTATGTGAGCATTTCCTATTAAATTAATCATAGGTTCTCTTGTCGTTAATTTAATTGAGATTTTTGGATACAAATTCATATTCTTATGTGATTTGTTAATGTCCAAAGAAATCCTTCTTTTCTTGTGAAAGTAAGGCCGCTCTTGTTGTTGTTAATACGGAAAATAAATTACAAAGACACCAGAAGTTTTGTTAACGAGGAAACCGTAAATGCAGAAAAACCCCGGGACCTAGTCCAGATTGAACACCACACTGTATTAAGCCGCTACAGACACTAGCCTACTACAAACTAACTTCGGTCTGGACTGTAGTTTAACCCCAATCAATCTCACACTGATCCAAGGTACAGTTGCGCTCCTTACGTCTCTGATCCCAGCAGGATACTACGCACTTGATTCCCTTTACTGATCTCACTCACAACTAAGAGTTGCTACGACCCAAAGTCGAAGACTTTAATAAAAAAATCTGTATCAAACAAAAATGTCTACAGATATAGATAAATCTGTCTCCCACAGAAATACCTACAAGTTTTGTTCCGTCTTTTGATAAATCAAGGTGAACAGGAACCAATCGATAACCCAGACTTATATTCCCGAAGAACAGCCCAGAATTATCAATCACCCCATAATAATCTTAATCGACTAGCGAAACAAGATATTGCGGAATCACAAACGATGAGACGAAGATGTTTGTGATTTATTGATGTGTTTTGTAGTTGTAGTGGTAAAAAGATTCATTGCTCGAACTTGTGAAGGATTTTTAGACTCAAATTAAACTCAACAATTAAATAAAGTTGTATCAAAAATATAAAGAAAAAAACGAGACTCTGGATTACACCATTAACAAATTAAGTGATAAACTCTAATCAATATTCATGCAATTTTTTCTTTTAAAGTGATTCTAATATTTTGCCTTTAATAGATTTTTGAAGTAATAATTGTAACCATAAAGCATGAAACATCAAAAGTTTAAAAACCTAGCATGTTCCATCAAAACAATTCAAAACTACTCACTAAAAATCAATTTTCCTATATTAGTTCTATGAAAATAATCATATAAAAATTGCAAAAATAATTAAAATAGAATTATACCACTTTTCATGGAACAATGGCTTCCTCCGTCGCCTCGTCTAAGGGGTTTAGCTCCTCATATTAATCACTTGCTCAAAGTACATATTTATAGCTCAAAAGTTGATTAAAAGAGTAAAAGAATACACTATAGTCGCTGAAGGTCTAAAACAGAAGACTGAATCGTTGCTGAAAGGTTTCGATGACTGCAGAGAGGAACGATAGGAGTTTATTGTCACTGAAATAAGTCTGCTCCTGCGAATGTTGTATGTGCGTCTTATGTTCTTCTTCGTCTTCTCCGGCAGTAGTAGCAGCAGCAGAACGCATTCTCATCCAGTTGATTTTTTCCGCTTCTCTAAGGCTCTAAACTTCCCCCAAAGTGTTCATCCCCCTCCTAGGACTCGAACCAACTCTTTTATACATCATAGGGCCAAGAAAATCCGAGAATAACTTTGATTTTTTCCTTTCTCCACAAGTTGCGATATTTCTTTTCTTATCTCTGTTTCACGTGTTTTCACTGATTTTGTCCCAAGATATCTCTGTATATGATACTGCCAAATCACAGGGAAGATATTTTCTCCCAAATCCCACGAAACTTCCATGTGTAGCCTGTTTCCATAAATAATTTTTTTTTCTTCCCTGTTTTATCAAAACCCGATCATCTAGCCCAAAACAGTCTATTCAATCACCCATACCTCGCCTGTTGATGGTTAAGAAGCAAGCCCAAGAAAAATCAGAGCTTTAATCTCTTCAAAACCAGCCCAAAATCGCAATCTTCACTTTGTTCTTCCTGCGGGCAAAATTTCCCGCCAAAATTTAATTTTCAAAACGTGAAGAAAGTGTCCCCCTATCCTTAGCAGCTGCTTGGAAATGGGTTACCCCTTATCCAAAATGAGAGTCCGAATAGAAAATGTCCTCCCAGGTGCCTTCAACAACTTTTCGAGCCAATTTCGCCGCAAAAGGCTATTTCTCCAAAAACACCTACAAAGGGATAAAATACCAAAATTAGTACAAAAATGGGTACTAACAATATACACAATAGAGATAAAAATAGACACATAAATGCGTCTATCAAATACCCCCAAACTTATTATTTGCTAGTCCCGAGCAAATTAAAACTACAAAATAAAATCCTAACTCACTGTCGCAGGCATCGTCGGTTGCACTTAGCATGTGCAACAAGTATTTAAACCCCTAGGTGGCCCTAGTGGCCGAGTTATAGTCTCGGGAGGGTATACCAGAGGTGTACCCACAAAACCTTTACTCCAGACCCTAGTTATCTACGCAGAACCTTGGAATGCACTAAAGAATCTCCTTGGTTGGCATACTTATTGATTACGAGAGGAAGTACCCTGATGCGAAATTCCAATTGCTGTATATGAGTTTGCACTCAAGTATACTAAAATTCATATATAAGTGACAGAGCTCTACTCAGATAATCGCACTATGGACATCAATATCCGGAATCAAACAAATCACATGAATAGATTAAGAAGATGGATATAGAAATAGTGGTTGCGAATGGACTTCAATGCCAAGATGAACCTATAACCTAGTGGATTGAGATACTGGTCTGGACTAATATCAACACCACTGGCATATACAAGGGAACCAGTGGTCGACAATCCTAAATCTACATCAACTCAGCTGGCATATACAAGGGAACCAGCGGTCGACTTTATAATAAACCTTTATTTTTTTTTATTTTTTTTTTAACGACATGATTAGATCTTTTGGATCCAAGCGCATGCTTCTTGTCAGCAGATTACATGGTAATTCCCGTGGATCCTGCATTCCGCGCTTGTTTAGGCGACGGAGACAGGGAGAACACACACATATTGCTATCCAAGTGTTAATATTTATTCCGATTGGTCTAATTGGTCTGGTCTTTTTTTTTTTTAAGTAACTCAATCACTCTATTTCAACCCAGCAGACATCAACATAAAAATTTGCAAAAACAAAACAGAAGTAATAAGATGATTCCGAGATACGGTGAAACTATCATGTTATTTCTAACACCTGAGCTCCGTGCTTTTATGAATAGACTCTATATAGATGTTTCCATCCACTCATATTGGTTCCTCAACTCCTAAAACCAAAATGCTTCCATCCACTTAGATTGGTTAGTGCCATCCTTAATAGGCATAAATTTCTAGGCTCTGGAGTTTATAATGCAACTAAAAAGTTTCTCCCATACCTCCAAACTTAAATCTAACTTTGTCCTCAATGTTCTAAAGATAAAATTAAAAGCATGAACAAGGAGAAACTGTTACCATTTGAAGCAAAAGAGTTAAGGAAAGATATTACTGTGTTGCATGAGCATGGGTTACCTCCCAAGAAGTGCTAAGTTTAAAGTCTTCAGCCAGACTAGGAAAGAATTAGTCACTCGAATCATAAAGTAACAGTCGGAATAACTGTGGGTCTTCAAAACTAAATTGAGTTGACCAAAGGAAACTGCAATAAACCAAGAAAGCGAACAAGAATAGCATGCCCTTATCTAGTTTCCTGATTAAGATACCTATATCTAATTGTGGTTCAGGTTCTATGAAAGGGTCTAAATAAAATATTTTCATTGGATGCATTTCCTCATAAGTGAGATCCAAATTATTAGGTTCTAGAGTCTGTAGAAACTCAAATAAGAACTTAGAAGCACATAATAATAACCTAAATAATTGAGGATCCTCTAAGTCAATCAGGTTTGACTTACATAATTGACCACAGTGAGAGTAGTGGTCATTCTTAAGCAAATGTGTCGATTTTATTAACCTAAAGTACTTAGGCTTAGTCTCAGAACCTAATAGTTGACACATTTCAAATCTATATGTTCCCACATTTGGAACAAAAATATTTGGTGGGAAAACAAAGTCGACCGGGGTATCATAGCCTGGGTAAACCACATCAGCCAGAGGATGGGTTTCTAACAACTGAACTTCCTTATGGACATCACTAGATTCAGGGAAACGTGTATGAAGATAATCTGTTAAAACGGTTGAGGCACATATGTCAAGTCCCAAGTGAGGGACCTTTCTAAGAGTTAAAGCACATGGAGAATGATAATCACCCCCAAACTTAGAGTTTTCAGTGTCTCTAGTTAGACTAGTCACAATCTTCCTAATTTCTAGGTCATCAGATTCCTGAAAATAGGCAATTGATTCTTTTAAGTCAAGTTCATCCTCACTCATCTCTACGAGTTCATTTTCTTTGTCTAAGACTATTGTTTCTAAATCACTAGACAATAAAACAATATTTTCAGAATAAACTCGTTCCTCTAAACCATTATTGGCTTCGTAATCAAAAGGAAATACTACATCGTCTAAAACGGGGATATCTCTAGACAAATCCTCGTCCTTTTGAATAGGTGAATAATTATTAAAATTATTTGGATTTGAACTAGAAATAACAATATCATTATAAAGCTCAATTGGAGTAACAAATTCCTGATCACTATGCCTACATATTTCAGATTCTTCATCAACACTATCCTCATAATCATCATTGTGATAACATGAAAATGGTCAAACCTCATCTAAACATGTAGTGTTACCAATTCTAACCTCGTCATCTTGATTATGCAAATAACTATCATTATTTTCAAAGGTATTATTGGAAACACTGTATTGGAAATTAAGATTATTTCGAGCAAGTCTTTCGTTCGTCTTAGCCATCAGCTTGAGGGATTCCTCTATAGAAAGTTTTATCAATGGTGCAGTTTGTCTATTCATTTCCGACATAAACCTATTTGTTTGCTCAGTTAACTGCTTAAGAGACTCTTCTAAAGATACGGAAGGATCATAAATAGGAACAGAAGAATCATAATAAGGACTAGTTTTCAACAGTTTGATTGTATTGTCCAAAGACGAGGTACTAGCACTATAATAATCCTTATTTTCTTGCTCGTATGACCGGTGTGTGTGTAGATAGTAATTGGGCCCACCATGGTATGAACCATAACCTTCAAAAGGTTGGTGTTCCCAACCACTATTTACACTATGGTCGTAGTGTGAATAATGTCCATTTTGAAACTCAGTCGGATATTCATTGTATTGGCTTCTATCATACCAGTTCGACATTGCAAGGGAATTCTAAACAATCACAAACAAGGCTGACTCGACCAAATCAAACCTATAAAATCTAGCAAACAACAAGCATGATGGCTCCACTTAGATTGTTTCTAGACCAGCTTCTAATCTCCCAAAAGGCAACTGGGTATAGTTTTAGCAAACCTCTCTAGAACGATCCGAATAAAGTAAGTCGAAGAGAAGTAGGGGAAGCTCAGAGGAGCTTTGATACCCCCACCTCTTTGGCAACGCTTCCCTGGGTTACAAGGCGGCTCTAATCGACTTACAGTAATCTTCCTGAACTTTGAGTTAGGCTAACAAGATACCCAATACGGTCCTTTCAAATGACTTTCCTACAAGCTCGTTACCTTATCGGTCTCGTTCTAATCAAGATTTTAGGCTTGGGATCGCGTTTGGTATCGTTTTCCTAAAGCGGGCAAGAAGAGAACGGTGATGAAATCCGAACTCTTATCTTATATGGCCAGGCCTTGCCCTTTACTAGGAAAATAAATGTCCGTATTCAATTCCTCAGCATATATGCACCTTAAGGAAGACAGTAAACCCGCTGACAGGGGATTCGCGGGTGTTTAAAAGTTTACCTCCCGTACCAGACGGGCGAAGAATCGGTTGTAGTCGACTCGGGCCACTGACTCATGTGTCAGTGTACGAACCCAAGGTGCAGAGACAATATCGTAATTGTCCCCCTTCTCTGCAAACAGTTTTATATTTAAGGGTACCCTTCCGTAGGGTATATAAAAATAAAAATAAAAATAATGTCCAGAGTCCAAAAAGTCCAAAAATAAATAAATTTACAAAATAATAAAGAAACCCTAATACAAATTTATTTTTTTCTAAAAAAAAAAAAAAACCCTAGAAAAAAAATAAAAAATAAATTAATAAACTAAAAATAAAATTGTCTTCTTTTCCGTTCTTTTCGCTTTAATCTTTAGCTCCAAGTCTTTACGAAATCACCAAACTCCTTGGCTCAATTTTTTTCTTTACATTCCAAAACCTGTAGACAAAAGACAAATACCCAAAAACGTAAAATAGAACAAAATAATAAAATAAAAATAAATCTAAAACCCTAAAAACAAGTCCGCGTCGGCGGCGCCAAAAATTGATGTGTTTTGTAGTTGTAGTGGTAAAAAGATTCGTTGCTCGGACTTGTGAAGGATTTTTAGACTCAAATTAAACTCAACAATTAAATAAAGTTGTATCAAAAATATAAAGAAAACACCGAGACTCTGGATTCCACCATTAACCAATTAAGTGATAAACTCTAATCAATATTCATGAAATTTTTTATTTTAAAGTGATTCTAATATTTTGCCTCTAATAGATTTTTGAAGTAACAATTTTAACCATAAAGCATGAAACATCAAAAGTTTAAAAACCTAGCATGTTCCATCAAAACAATTCACAAATACTCAATAAAAATCAATTTTCCTATATTAGTTCTATGCAAATAATCATATAAAAATTGCAAAAATAATTAAAATAGAATTATACCACTTTTCATGGAACAATGGCTTCCTCCGTCGCCTCGGCTAAGGGGTTTAGCTCCTCATATTAATCACTTGCTCAAAGTACATATTTATAGCTCAAAAGTTGATTAAAAGAGTAAAAGAATACACTATAGTCGCTGAAGTTATAAAACAGAAGACTGAATCGTTGCTGAAAGGTTTCGATGACTGCAGAGAGGAACGATAGGAGTTTATTTTCACTGAAATAAGTCTGCTCCTGCGACTGTTGTATGTGCGTCTTATGTTCTTCTTCGTCTTCTCCGGCAGCAGCAGCAGCAGAACGCGTTCTCCTCCAGTTGATTTTTTCCGCTTCTCTAAGGCTCTAAACTTCCCCCAAAGTGTTCATCCCCCTCCTAGGACTCGAACCAACTCTTTTATACATCATAGGGCCAAGAAAATCCGAGAATAACTTTGATTTTTTCCTTTCTCCACAAGTTGCGATATTTCTTTTCTTATCTCTGTTTCACGTGTTTTCTCTGATTTTGTCCCAAGATATCTCTGTATATGATACTGCCAAATCACAGGGAAGATATTTTCTCCCAAATCCCACGAAACTTCCATGTGTAGCCTGTTTCCATAAATAATTTTTTTTTATTCCATGTTTTATCAAAACCCGATCATCTTGCCCAAAACAGTCCATTCAATCACTCATACCTCGCCTGTTGATGGTTAAGAAGCAAGCCCAAGAAAAATCAGAGCTTTAATCTCTTCAAAACCAGCCCAAAATCGCAATCTTCACTTTGTTCTTCCTGCGGGCAAAATTTCCCGCCAAAATTTCATTTTCAAAACGTAAAGAAGGTGTACCCCTATCCAATCCTGGTCTGTGCTTAGCAGCTGCTAGGAAATGGGTTACCCCTTATCCAAAATGAGAGTCCGAATAGAAAATGTCCTCCCAGGTGCCTTCAACAACTTTTCGAGCCAATTTCGCCGCAAAAGCCTATTTCTCCAAAAACACATACAAAGGGATAAAATACCAAAATTAGTACAAAAATGGATACTAACAATATACACAATAGAGATGAAAATAGACACATATATGCGTCTATCATTTATTTTCTATCTTGCCTATCGGAGAAATTAATCTCGAGCCAATTTTACAATTGTACTCAATACGATAGAAATAGCAAGATCAGATCACGCAACTACAGAGAAAATAGTTGGGTCTGGCTTCACAATCCCAATGAAGTATTTAAGTCGTTAACCTACAGGGTCTCGGTAGAAAACTAAGGTTAAAGGAGAGTCAACTCTAACTTATACAACTAGTATCACACAGAAGGTGTGGGGATTAGCTTTCCCAGTTGCTAGAGTTCTCCTTTATATAGTCTCCAAATTAGGGTTATCAATCTAAGTTACCTTGGTAATAAAGCATTCAATATTCACCGTTAGTTGAAAACCTGATTAGATTCAAGCTAATATCTTTCAACCGTTAGATTGAACTTATCTTGTTATACACAAATGAAACGCACGTCCAATTTGGTTTGTGTAACCGTACCTAAACGTGTACACCTAGTTGGTTCAACAGTAGTTAACCAAATGGTTAGCCATATGAGCACTTTCATATCAACCTTATTCATCTTCACCATAACTGGTTCAAATGACTCAAAATAACTAGTTAGAGAGTTGTTCAATTGCTTAGATCTCATAAAAGTATAAAAGACACATTCGAAACAAAAACGATTTTGATTCACTCGAATCGATTCATGAACTTTATAGCCACGGTTTGCAAGTATGCATTCCTTAGTTTATATAAGTTCAAGTTCACGAATAAACCTTTTTTAGAAAATAACCCACTCAAGTATGCATACCGGTACGCATACTTAAGTACCCGGTTTAAGTTTGTTTTCAGTTCACAAACTCCAGCAGAAATTCACGGGACGTGAACTTCCGGCAGTAAGCGTACGGGTACGTGGATTTTAGTTCCGGTTATCTTGAGGAGCAAAGTACGCATACTTTGGTTCAAGGATTTAGGACTTACGCACGTATGAGTTCACATACAATGCTTATATCCATTCAGGGTTATATATTTTAAACTCTCATTTCAATCATTGAAACATTCTTAGAGGATGTTAAATAGAGGTTATTCACACACTATTCTTCATCAAAGCAATTTTTAATATATTGAAATAACCAACATGACTTTTGTCACTTGTAAAGATGAACTTGGCCAAAGCGAAAGTATACCAACACATATTTCGAGAAATAGATAAGCGAGACAAACTCGGCTCGAAATAGTAAATGTGTATAATCGAAGTCTATATAGCAATACGACTTTTGTCTCAAGATAGGAGATAGAGTAGATAGACTTTTTAGTGATAGATAAGTTCAAGTCTCCACATACCTTTTAGTCGATGAAGATCCACCAGTTCCTTGAGTAGTTTTTGTCTTTGCATGATGAACGCCATGAAGTCTAGAGCTCAACTACACTTTCTATCCTAGTCCGAGACTTAGCTCTAAGTAGACTAGAAATCAAGACTTATAGTTTTGGCAACTAAACTTGACAAACAAGCTTGAGATAGCAACGCTTGCGAGTTCGACCGAGCAGTGCTCTAACAATCTCCCCCTTTGTCAATTTTAGTGACAAAACTATCAATACATATGGAATACAAAATAAATAAACTTTGCAGCTTCACTTCCACATGCATGATCTCCTTGGTTATTATACATTACTCGAAATCTTCGTCACTTCCAAGTACTCCAATGATTCCAAAGATATTCAATGCAGCATCATCGTTGTTGAAGATCCGTAGCCATAACAATGAGAAAACAGAAGCTCCCAATCATTGTTACACAGTGTCATAGTGTTATTACACAGCATCAAAGTTCAATTGTATCACAACTTCAACAACAATACTATGGTGATATGTATCACATATGTATCACTCCCCCTTAGTCAATACTTCATCTCACATGAAAACCACTCCCCCTTACATAATGATCCGATAAACATATGTATTTGAAGTGTGAACTACACATTAATTCTCCCCCCTTTTATCAATAAAATTGGCAAAGGTACGAAAACTAGTGGGATCCTAATGAAATTTCCATAGAGACACTTCATGACCAAAAAAAAAAGCACATATCAACTTTTTAGATGCAATCATATAGCCGAAGCTAAATGCATTCATCAAGGAGTTTATAAAGATACAAGATAACCCCTATAATATTCCACAGTCGCACTCCCCCCAAAGATTTGGCAATTAAGCACAAGTTCAATTAAGAACTCTCCCCCATAAAATGTCATTCCCGAAAGAACAACAAGAGCGACCTTACTTTCACAAGAAAAGAAGGATTCTTTGGACAACAACAAATCGTATAAGAATATGAATTTGTATCAAAAATACTCAATTAAATTAACCACAAGAGAACCCATGATTAATTCAATCGGAAATGCTCAACATAAGAGAACTTACGGAGCCACACAATATATACATAAAAAAAATGGATCAGGGAAGATCAATACTGCGGAAAAAACAAAGATTCATTCTATCTTTCATCACTATTTGCACAATGACATACAATAGACTTAATCTTTGTAAACAAAAGCTCATCCTTTCTTCCATCAATATATGCATAATGACATAAAAGGCTTAACTCTTGTTTGTCAAAACTTTCTTTTATCAATACTTGCATATCGACATACGAAGGACTTAACTTTTGACCACGTATGGGATAATCATAGTTCACGGACGCAAACACACATATCCCATAAAAAATTGCAATATATAAAATCATAAAGATTAATACTGCAAAAATCATCTTCCAAATAAACTTTAGAATTTAAATAAATAAATCTAAAAACATTGAAGATGAAAATCGTTGGACATAGCTATGTGTAATCACAATAATGGCTATTACAAACTCTAGTTATTCTTCTTAAAAACACAAGAATAAAATTCTCATAAGAAGCTTCGTAGACATTGTAGAGCCTTCTCAGAGCATCTACTGAGAATTCCTTCTCATTATTGAAAAACCCATTGATTATGGGATCGTTCAATTCCTCTAGATCTTCAGAAATATCAGTCAACTTACTAAGTTCTCTTTTTAGCTCACGCAAGGTGTTCTTTGTTAGAGACAACATTTGTTCATAGTGAGTTACCTTTTCTAAAGAAGAAACAATTTGATATTTTAAATCATTTCTCTTGCTGATGAAATCTTTCACCATACCTCTATAATTATTATCAAAATGACAAACTGACAAGAGGCAGTTAGAGGAAGAACCTTCTCCGTCATTTGTAGATCTCTCATTCTTCTTCCTTGAGGAAGTGATTCCTTCACACAGATACGCATTAACTACTTCAACTGCATCCCTTTTTGTGGTACCTCAAGTTACATGAGCCATGAAACTGTATCTTTCAAGGAGAAGAGAGATGAAGGACTTGATCACAAATGATTATAAATAGACTTATGGATACCAAAACCCTAGAAGAACTTTGAAAAAGTCTTTCATGATTTATTATCCATTATCTAAATTATTAGGAGAATATTTTCTTAACAAAAATAAGAAAAGAATACACAAATACAAGGACTTGAGCCACTTTGATGCAAGCCTCATTTTCTCAAGTTAAAGATGAGGATGCGGACATCACTGGTATTTAGACAGTGACGAAGTGAGCCGAATGCTCACATATTTCACCACTTAGTGGTTTATCAAGGATTGTTGCATAAACATACTTCTTACCTCGTGTGAATCTGGAATTTATGGATTTTTTATGAAAACCTTGTTGATCATCCAACGCCAGATTCATCCCATGCATGTTCTCCTGAAGTTTGGAAATTCTTTTGTTGTTCCTTTTGAATCTCCAACACATACTTTGAACATGATTTGCATTTCCACAAAATGAACAAATCAATAAAGATTATTTGTTTTGTTGAATTGTCTTCTGTTTAACACAACCTTCAGCGTTCACTCTTCCAGCAAGAGAGTTGTTTGTGTTTACATTTTTTCTTTTAAACCCCAAACCATTTGTGTTTCCAAAGGGCTTCTGACAAAATAACATTGCTGAAATTTTGTCAGAACTTCCGGAAAACCTTTGCAGGTCATTCTTAAGAGTATTAATCTCTTTTTGCTTTAGTAACACGGTTCTGGTGAATTCATCATTAAGACAATCTATCTCAAGATTTTTCACCTGGAGCGATGATTCAAGTTTCTTCAATGAAGCCTTTAGTTTAAGATTTTCTTGGTGAATCTTTCTACTTTTATTCAAGAATTCACAAATCTCTGTGTCGGACTCAAGCTATGAATCAGAAATTGAGTAGGTGGAGGTTTCTGCTGCAAGAGCTGAAGCTTCATTGCACATATCAGACGCATCCAAGATGTTGACACTCAGGGAAGATTTTTATTGTATTGAATCATCTGAAGCATTAACTGGAGAGAGATGTTTATCACATCCTTTACTTCTTCTTACAAAATCCTTGATCTTTTCTGTTATCAGTGATTTATCAAAATCAACATGATTGGAACAACATTCATCAGCCCAAGACAAGTTAGAAGATTCATTTGCGTTGGTCACAACATTGAACGCAGATGTCCTGACTGTGTTTTGATTAAGATCAAGAATCTTTAACTTTCCAATTAGAGTATTTCTTTAAAGAGCATCAAGGTTATTTCCCTCAACGATGGCATGCTTCTTAGAATCGTATCTAGATGGCAGCGATCTGAGAATTTTCATCACAATGTCCTTTTCAGGAATAGTCTCACCCAATACAAATGATGCATTAACATTTCAGACACTTTGTGATTAAACTCATCAAATGAATCTTCATCTGCCATATGAAGTTTTTCCCAATCGGAATTTAGGTTTTGAAGCCTAGCTTCCTTTTCACCGGTATTCCCTTCGAATACAGTTTCTAAGATATCCTAAGCATCTTTAGACCGAGTGCACGTAGTCACATGGTGCTAAAGATCTGGGGTAATGGCATGTATCATGGCATTTAAACCGTCGAAGTTTTGCTTTGTAGCAAGTATCTCAGCAGAGTCATATGCACCAATATCCTTAGGAACGATCGCATTCCCTACTGCCACAACAGGAGCATCATAACCATTAACTACATAAACCCATGGTTGAAAATCACGCGCTTGAAGAAAGGCACGCATAACAATTTTCCACCACAAGTAATTTGAGCCATCGAAAACTGGTGGTACGTTTATAGAGATATCACTTTTGTCCATATCAGATCGCTACAAACACAGACTTATAAGGTCTTTAAACGTGTTTGCCTGCTCTGATACCAATTGAAAAAGCTGGGGTCTAACAACCACACCCAACAATTTGTTTGGCAATCTGAGAGGACTTACTCCAATATACTTTCTAGAGAATCAACTAGATAGTCAAACTCAATCTAGAGTAAAATATATCAAAGAGTTTAATATCTCTGTTTCACAATGTAATCAGCAAATCAAACAGATAAAAATCCGCGAGCCTGATTATTATATGAAACAACTTGAACAGTACCAAAGAGCAATGTTCAAGTGTCAATCAATTTAAATCAACAACCAAAGGTTGGATATTCTAATTGATTGATTTTAACGCACAACCTGTGATATTTCAATTATATAAAAAAATATAATGCGGAAAAGAAATAACACAGACACCAGAAGTTTTGTTAACGAGGAAACCGCAAATGCAGAAAAACAACGGGACCTAGTCCAGATTGAACACACACTGTATTAAACCGCTACAGACAATATCCTACTATAAACTAACTTCGGTCTGGACTGTAGTTGAACCCCAATCAATCTCACACTGGTCCAAGGTATAGTTATGCTCCTTACGTCTCTAATCCTAGCATGATACTACACACTTGATTCCCTTAGCTGATCTCACTCACAACTAAGAGTTGCTACGACCCAAAGTCGAAGACTTTAATAAACAAATCTGTATCACACAGAAAAGTCTACATGAATAGATAAATCTGTCTCCCAAAGAAATACCTACAAGTTTTGTTCCGTCTTTTGATAAATCAAGGTGAACAGGAACAATTCGATAACCCAGACTTATATTCCCAAAGAACAACCTAGATTTATTAATCACCTCACAATAATCTTAATCGACTAGTGAAACAAGATATTGCGGAATCACAAACGATGAGACGAAGATGTTTGTGACTTCTTTTCTATCTTGCCTGTCGGAGAAATTAATCTCGAGCAAATTTTACAATTGTACTCAATACGATAGAAACAGCAATATCAGATCACGTAACTACAGATAAAATAGTTGGGTCTGGCTTCATAATCCCAATGAAGTCTTTAAGTCGTTAACCTACAGGGTGTCGGTAGAAACCTAAGGTTAAAGGAGAATTGACTCTAACTTATACAACTAGTATCACATAGAAGGTGTGGGGATTATCTTACCCAGTTGCTAGAGTTCTCCTTTATATAGTCTCCAAATCAGGGTTTGAAATCTAAGTTACCTTGGTAACAAAGCATTCAATATTCACCGTTAGTTGAAAACCTGATTAGATTCAAGCTAATATCTTTCAACCGTTAGATTGAACTTAGCTTGTTATACACAAATGAAATGCACGTCCATTTAGGTTTGTATAACCATACCTAAACGTGTACACCTAGTTGGTTCAACAGTAATTAACCAAATGGTTAGCCATATGAGCACTTTCATATCAACCTTATTCATCTTCACCATAACTAGTTCAAATGACTCAAAAGAACTAGTTAGAGAGTTGTTCTATTGATTAGATCTCATAGAAGTATATAAGACACAATCGAAACAAAAACGATTTTGATTCACTCGAATCGATTCATGAACTTTATAGCCACGGTTTTCAAGTATGCATTCCTTAGTTTATATAAATTTAAGTTCACGAATAAACCGTTTTTAGAAAATAACCCACTCAAGTATGCATACCGGTACGCATACTTAAGTACCCATTTTAAGTTTTTTTTCAATTCACAAACTCCAACAGAAATTCACGGGATGTGAACTTCTGGCAGTACGCATACGGGTACGTGGACTTTAGTTCTGGTTATCCTGAGCAGCAAAGTACGCATACTTTGGTTCAAGGATTTTGGACTTACACACGTATGAGTTCACATACAATGTTTATATCCATTCAAGTTTATATATTCTAAACTCTCATTTCAATCATTGAAACATTCTTTGAGGATGTTAAATAGAGGTTATTCACACACTATTCTTCATCAAAGCAATTTTCAAGATATTGAAATAACCAACATGACTTTCGTCACTTGTAAAGATGAACTTGGCCAAAGAGAAAGCTTACCAACACATATTTTGAGAAATAGATAAGCGAGATAAACTCGGCTCGAAATAGAAAATGTGTATAATCGAAGTCTATATAGCAATACGACTTTTGTCTCAAGATAGGAGATAGAGTAGATAGACTTTTGAGTGATTGATAAGTTCAAGTATCCACATACCTTTTAGTCGATGAAGATCCACCAGTTCCTTGAGTAGTTCTTTGTCTCTGCATGATGAACGCCGTTGAGTCTAGAGCTCAACTACACTTTCTATCCTAGTCCGAGACTTAGCTATAAGTAGACTAGAAATCAAGACTTATAGTTTTGGCAACTAAACTTAACAAACAATCTTTAGATAGAAACGCTTATGAGTTCGACCGAGAAGTGCTCTAACACACAGAAGTACTTTCTCACGTAAATCGGGTTCACAGACTAGTCTCTGTAAACTTTCTGATTGTTAGAGAAAGAGATATAACTCTGAATACTATTACTCGATTTGGATTCACGAAGTTGAACTCTCGAAATTATGTTTAAGTTTGTCCATACAGATTTCCTAAGAAAAATTTGGTGGTGTATTTTGGTACCCCTTCGTTTTTAATTGGTATCAGAGCATGCAAACACGTTTAGACTTAATAACTAGGTGTTTGAAAATCTCATGGAATCTGTATTCACGTTCAAGCATGTCTCCTGCTGATTTTGATTACGAGGAGTGTTTGGGACTTACCTCAAAGGATAACTCCTTAGTTGATTCTTATGAATCCAGAGGAAAAGAACTCATGTTGTCAGTATCTGATAATATGCTTCCCATAATTACTAATGGTTCAATATCAGAATCTTAGTCGGAACTTACCAGAAGTTTAAAAAAATCTACTGAGATCATTGATTTTCAATCCTCTAAAATTAGAGATCTTGAGGAAAAGTGTGACCGATATTTTGATGAGCTTTATAAGTCCCTTGATAGGGAACGTAAACTCTCTGATTATATTAAAACTTTTTCTAACGATATCCAAAAACTTGTTCAACAAACTACTATTCGACATGAAAAGGTTAGTTTGCTTGAAGATACTGTTAGATAAAGTACAATAAGTGAAGAACGTTTACTCAAGTCTCACTCATCATAATTGGACTATCTTCGTGTTGAAAAAGAGAAACTGGTTACAGATCTCCTACTAGCTCAAGAACAGTGTATCTCCTTGAAAGAAGAAAACTCTGTTTTAAAAAGTGAATTTTCCTCATTTCCTGATGTTACTGTCCCTGTGGCATTGCCTAACATTGAGAAAGTTACTTCTGAAAAGATGTCCAGTAAGAAACGTTTATGTTTTCTTCCAGCATCTAAAGGACCTATTAGTAGAGACAACGTACCAGCAAAGGTTTCTATTCTATGAATTTGTTCACACTGCGGAAAGAATAATCATATTGCTCTGAATTGCTATTTTTAGAAACAAACAGATTTCTGATCTTGAAAAATTGCTTAACTTTGCAATCAACAAAGTAAAAAATCCTACCGCAATGGATTTTAACTCTGCAGAAAACCAGAAAACTTATGGAAGAAATAATCAGGGAGTTTCCTCACGAAAATGCCTTAAGTACAATAATTTTCATAATGTAGTGCCTAACAACACTATGAATATCAGCTTTTCTACTGATAGTGAAAGTAATTCTGGGAGATCTAACTTCATAAAATAGAATCCATGTGATTATGACTCTCTGATAAAAATCTCAAGAGGTCCTCGTCTTGCTCCTCGAGTAAACCCTTCTTCGGAAAAACATTCAAGTAAAAAGGAATTTTCGAACTTCCTTGTAACAAAGGAAATTAGATCAAAACCTCATAAAAAAACGTAATAGAAGAAAGGAGAGAAAACATAGACAAAGTCACAAGAAAATCGATCTCGATGTATCTCAATTTGATACTAGTGGTGAGACTTTGTCTCACTCTGTTGCTTAACCTCCACAGATGTGTCCTTAAAAATAACTTGAGAGTTGCAAGGACTGTACACTTATCAGTGGTTGTTATAATATTGAGATTGCTCAAGTCTGATTATTGATTGACTATATTTAGTTGCATCTCTTTGGAAAAGGATTAAGTATTACAATAGGCAAATATTGTTCCTTTTTGTTTTAATAATTCCTTCTATAACAATGTTCTTCTATGTGCTCTAATCTGTAGTGTCTTTGTGAAACACAGATTTTATTGAGCTGAGAATCTGTTGTTATGTGAAGAGTAGACTTGTCTTTGTTTTAACTGTCAACCGGTAACCTCCTCTTGTTCCGGATAGTTAACCGGTTCACGTATCCAATTATAAAGGAGATAAATCTTAGGGTTTCCTTACAAAAGGAGGTAGAGAATTCCTATTGTTCATAAACCCTTGGTTTAAAGAATATGTAGTGATTCTTAGTTTTTCATCTCTGCGAAAGAATGTAAAACTCAAAGAGACCTCATGAAACTATCATCCTTGATGAAGATGATACAAAGGAAGGAATCTCTTTTCATGAAGCAATGCTAAAAAGAATTGCTTTAAGAAATGAACATAACTCATGGATTGTCAATTCCTTTAAGGATCTGACTCACGCTCAGAACGACTCGCGAAATTTCAGTAGCAATTGAATCAACTCATCGATGGATAGAACAAGATGGTCGAAAAGCAAAAGGTTATGATCAGAAACCAGAAAAAGTTAATATCATAATGTACAAAGGTTAGACAGTATGTTCGTATCGAAAATCGGAAGGTTGGTGTACTAATGCATTAACACAACACATCAATCATTCAACGGGTTAAAGATGTTGGTGACTTTTTTTTCGATAAAATTGCAGAAAGGTAAGAAGAAATTGATGAAGTCTAAAATAATGAAGTTCATGTTATTTTATTTTTTTCTCTTTTTGGTTATTTTTTCTAGGAAACTTATTGTGAGAATTTATTCTTACTTTTGAGAAGGATAACTAAGGTTTGGTATAGCAAAATTTTTGATTACACAAGCTATTTCCAACGATTTTCATCTTACATCTTTTTAGATTTATTTATTTAAATTCTAGAGTTTTTGGAAGATGAACTTGCAATATGTAATCATTATTGGTTTAATTATTGCAAAAGTCTTATGAAATATATGTGCCTTTACATTTTTCGTGAATCGAGCTGATATTTCATATATGCTCAGAAGTTAAATCTATTATGTTTTTATAAACTGAAAATATAACAAACTCTTTGAAAATTTTATCGCAGTATCGATCTACTTGTGATCACACTTTTGTGTTATTACTGCGTTACACACTCCGTAAGATTTTCTTATGTTGAGTCATAAAGATTAAAATTATCTCCTTGTTCGTAACTGGCGTTGAGATTAATTTAAGTCGATATTCAGGATACAAATCCATGTGATTTGTTAATGTGCAACAAAATCCTTCTTTTTCATAAAGTAAGGTCACCCATGTTGTTCTCTTGGGAATGACATCAAATGTGGGAGAGTTCTAAAATGAATTTGTGCTTAATTGCTATATCTTAGTAGGGAGTGTGGATGTGGAATTTAAAGGGGATGCTTGTATCTTAAATCTCCTAGATGAGCGCTAAGTATTTATTTACTATGTGATATCATCTAAATAAAGTTGATATGTAATACCTTTGAATCCTGAAGTATCTTTTGGTTGTATTCATTACGATCCCACGATTTTCGTACCTTTGCCAATTTTTATTGACAAAAGGGGGAGAATTAATTAGTAGTTTCATACTACATACATATGTTTTACGGATCATTATAAGGGGGAGTGAATCAATAATCTATAGGTTTCACCTATTATGCAAAAGATGTAAGTATTGATTAAGGGGGAGAAACATTTCACCGCAGTATTACTTTAAAGTTGGGATAGAATTGAGCTTTGGAGAAGATAATGATATTATGTTTCTGTATAACGACGATTGAGAATATTTGTTTTCAAAAGTTGTTATAGCTATGGATACGGATCTTCAACAACAACAATGCTGAGTTGAACAGTTCATAATCATTGCAATTTGAAATAACGAAGAGTTCAAGAAGTTGAAGAAACCAAGGAAATCAAGGAGTTTTTGAAGATTTTTTATTTATCCATATGCATGTATTGATAGTTTTATCACTAAAATTGACAAAGGAGGAGATTGTTAGAGCATTGCTCGGTCGAACTCACAAGTGTTTCTATCTCAAGCTTGTTGTCAAATTTAGTTGTCAAAAATATATCTTGATTTCTAGTCTATAATTAGTTAAGTCTCGGATTAAGATAGAAGATGTAGTTGAGAAACGGACATCATGGTAGTCATCATTCCGTTCTACTGTTTAAAGGCGAATATCAACCGAAACTCTTGGAGAACTTCCTCACCAAAAGGTAAGCGGAGAATTAACTACCTATTTCTTAAGTTATATTCACATTTCTATCTTTGAGACGTTGTCGCGTAACTAATTAGACTATCATAAGCATATCAAGAATTTCGAGTCAAGATTCTTCTTGTAATTAGTCATCGAAATATGACTAAGCTTAATGAACATTTCATACTTGATGAATTTCGGTTAAGAA
Organism: Papaver atlanticum; assembly: GCA_023531105.1. NCBI lineage: Eukaryota > Viridiplantae > Streptophyta > Magnoliopsida > Ranunculales > Papaveraceae > Papaver > Papaver atlanticum. The sequence goes on along the minus strand of JAJJMB010008870.1, from coordinate 5,385,279 downwards.
TAATTTATTGTTCGCAATCAAAATCGTGATTCAAGATTATCATTAGAAAACAACCTAGAACAATGATATGTGTCATTGATGTTATTCGGGAATGTTTCGAATTGATTTAGAGAAAAATATAGAACTACTATAAATTCGGATACAAGACAGTGTATATATCAGTTTTACAAACTGGGAAAACAGTTATAAGTCTGAAGCTGTAATACATGTACTCAGTACACGTAGTGGAGTAGCTATATGTCGACAAACAGATTTTTGGTACGCATATTAGTATACACACCTTTAAAAGTATGTGAACTCATAAATCCAAATCGGTACATTACGGAACCGGTTTGGTATCCATACCGATACACGTACCAAAAAAGTTTTGTGAACTCCGGAACTTGGTTATGTTTAAATGGTATTCATACCAGTACGCATACCGAAAAAGTTCTGTGTTAACTCCGGAACTCGGTTATGTTTAAATGGTTTACATACCTGTACACATACTGAAAAATTTCTGTGAACTCCGGAACTCGGTTATGTTATAAAGTATACATACTGTTACACGTATCATGACACAACTGTTCACGAACAGGTTAAGTACTTGTACCTTGTACGCCTGCTTACCATGTCGATTAAATTCATAAGCACATAAAATTATTTCTCCGAGATAATTAGCATTTGAATAATCTTTATTTATTAAAACACCAAAGACATATTTTATCACATTATTATGATTCGAGTTAAGTCTTAAGTGTTTATGAAAATGCTCAAGCTTATAGTTAAGTTGGGTAGCTTCGGCTAACTATTCATGCGTGGTCTTGTACACGGTTCGGTTACGGTTCATCCTAACTAGAGTGTATATCTTGATTATGTAAATCATATTCAAAGATTCATCTAACGGTGGATATTGTTTGCTTGGTTCCATAACTATCTTAGCTTAAACCTAAAGCAACCTATGCTTTTAATGTCTATATAATGGAAACCTCAAACAACTGGGATTTTTAAATCCCGACACTACTTTTTGGTATGTCCTAGTTGTAAAACTAGAGTCGTCCTCTTCCTAAAACCCTTTTAGGGTTTAGCAACTACAAAGACTTCATAGGGATTCGTGAAGCCAGGTCCAGCTATTGATCGATTGTTGAGATGCTCACTTGATCAAGATAGATAGTAATCATCAAAGTTCTCTTCGTCCGAGACTTTGTTGATTCCAAAAGTTTAATACTTGTGAGGTGAATAATAATCTAGGATGCACTTCGGGTTTCATAAGTCCGGATTTTGAGGTTATCTAGACTTTGTCTATTGCTATCGATTTCCATCACCTTGATCTTTGATCAAAATAGGAAATAACATATATAGGCTTATTTGTGGGAGGCGTATTGGTTTAAAGTCTTCAATTGAGTTGAAGCAATTCTTACTTGGTGTGACGTCAGCTAAGGGAATCAATTGCACGGAGTCCTGTTGGGATTCAAGAGGCGTAAGGAACGCGAATGTAACTGAATTGCTGTGAGGGTTTAATTCGGTCTCAACTACATTCCAGTACGAAGTTAATTGGTAGTAGGTTAGTGTCTGTAGCGGCTTAATACAGTTTGGTGTACAATATGGACTAGGTCCATGGGTTTTCCTGCATTTGTGGTTTCCTCGTTAACCAAATTTATGGTGTCTGTGTTATTTCTTTTCCATATTATACTGTTTATCTTTATAATTGAAATATCACAGGTTGTAAATAAATCAATCATAGTAGATACGTCCAACCTTGTTTATTGGATACAACTTGATTGATTGCTTGGGGAATTGATCTTTGGAATCAACCAAGTACTTTCTCACGCAAATCAGGTTCATAGACTAGTATCTGTAAACAATCTGATTGTGAGAGAAAGAGATATAACTCTGAATACTATTCCTCGATTGAGATTCATTAAGTTGAACTCTCGGAATTGTGTTTAAGTTTGTCCATACAGATTGCCTAAGAAAAAGTTAGTGGTGTATTTCGGTACCCCCGTGTTTTCAATTGGTATCAGAGTATGCAAACACGTTTAAGAACTAATAAGTCGGTGTTTGAAAATCTAGTGGAATATGTATTCACGTTAAAGCATGTCTCCTGTTGATTTTGATTACGTCAAGTGTTTGGAACTTACCTCAAAGGATAACTCTGTTGATTCTTCTGAATCAAGAGGAAAAGAACTCATGTTGTCAATTTCTGATAATATGCTTCCCATAATTACTAATGGTTCAATATCAGAATCTGAATTGGAACTTATCAGAAGTTTAAAAACATTTACTGAGATCATTGATTTTCAAGCATCTAAAATTAGATATCCTGAGGAAAAGTGTGCTAGGTATTTTGATGAGCTTGATAAGTCCCTTGATAGGGAACGTGAACTCTCTGATTATATTAAAACTTTTTCTAACGATATCCAAAAACTTGGTCAAGAAACTACTATTAGATGGTGTTGTTGGAGTTACTAACGTAGTGGTGGTAGTAAAAGTTATGGAAATTGGCGGCGGCGATGGTAACTGTGAAGGAATTTGGTGGTGGTTGTAACATTTATTATAAGAGAACACGTGACTACTGTTGGTGGTGTTAATGGTGAAGGAGAAGATGATGATAACGACGATATTGTTTTGCAGATGGTGATGATAAAGACGGTTTACTGTAAACAGAGGGGAAGGTGATATCCACAGTATTAATGTAGAAGAATGCAATTCAAGTAATATTGTTTTTACTTAGGGGTAATGGTCGGCAAACGGATGATGTGGTGCCCGTCCATTTCACCCAACCCAACATTTTAGCTGCCCATTCTGGTCAAATGACCCATTTTCTCTATACTATACTAAAAGTTGTACTGTAATTTATTCTCGGATTACTTGTTTCCTTTAGACTTACTAGTATGCCCCAAGAAGAGTATAAAAGTGAGACCATTATTCTCTATTTGACCAATTCAACGGCCTAAGTATAGAACAAGTTAAGTGATTTTGAGACGGTCTAAGTATAGAACAAGCTAAGTGATTTTGAGAAATTTTCTATTATCCACTAAATTAGTTAGCACCTTATTCCTCGTTACTCGCGTTCTTCCAAATCCTGCATGAAGATTTATCAAAATTAGTTAGCACCTTATTCCCCATTACTCTCTTTCTTCCAAATCCTATGCATGCATGAAGATTTATCGTAACTCTGTTTCTTTTCTCCCTCGAACTTAACAATCTGATCCTCCTAGTTCTACCTCGCAACCTGTTCTTTTCATGAAGATTCATCAAAATTCTCTTTCTTTTATCCCTTAAACTTAACAATTGGTTCCTTCTACCTCATCACCTCTTCCCATGGAGGAGAGGGTCCCGTCAGCAAAGGGTGATTCGCCATCACAATCGGGGGACCCTCTTTTAGCTCAGGGACCTCTTCCTATTTCCCAACGGAGGAAATATATAATCCTCCAGCTTCTGGCTGCGAAACTCCACCCAAATCAGGATCAAGTTCTCGTTTAAGTACTTCTCTATCTCTTCCAATAGAAGAGATCCATGAGGTTGCTCCTCAAAGTGAATCACCAACTAGAACCGGTACAACTGATCCTATTGATTATCTTGTTCAGGTATCCAAAGATCCAGTTTACAATGTCCCGTCCCAAGAAAATGCCTTACTCCTCCAAAGTTACCTTAGGTCCCGTAGACATGACGATCCGTACTGTTCATTTGCTAATGTTATAGGTGCCTTCCTCACACTTCTATTACTTGGGTTGGTCATGGTTATACTGATTTTCTACTATTTTCTATTACCCAATAAGCCAACATTCTTCATCGATCGATTCATTGTATATTATATGAATGATACTCGTGGTAATTATTTTCCCCGGTACGATTTTACATTGGAAGCTAAAAAACGAAACGTTGCAGTAGGTGTTATTTATGATGCGGGGGAGGATGCGTTTCTCTCATTTCAACAACAAAAAATTGCTACTAAAAATCCTCCGATATTGGATCAAGATCTTAAAGAAATCACAAAACTTCGGGTAGTTCTTCCAGATTCGGATTCTGTTGTGCCTCTTGATTTACTTAAGAGACTAAAAATTCGAGCGACGATACCTTTATCTCTTTCGATTGACCTTCATGTGAAGATGAAATTTGGGGTTCTGAACTCATGGGGAACTGACATGAATATATTTTGCACTTTAAAAGTTAATTCATTTGCAAAAGATACACGGATCGTCTCTCAAAAATGTCATGTTACGGTCTAAAGCAGCAGTGGTGATCATTTTAGTGGCAATTTTTTTCTTCCTTTCATTCATAAATTTTCCCCACAAAAAACTTAGATAGATTTTATTTACCCATCTTGGTTTTTCCTTCCTTTAGATGGAGAGTTTACGTTTGTCGCTGGAGAAAATGTAAACTCGACCATATGATAATTTGCATCATTTTCATCGAATTTGTTAATAGCATTTTTGTAGTTCTTAATAATTAATAGCATTTTTGTAGTTCTAAAAATGTGTAAATTAATTAATGTACAAAATTATTTAATTTATAGATTTTTTTTTTTTTTGAGCAAGGGGAAATTCATTGATAGAAAATTGATAGAAATGGAGTATTACAGAAACACCAGAAACTATAACACTCTCAAACACTCTCAACTGACACAAACAACTGACACAAATTAAACCGACTCAGGAGCAATATAGTTGCATTCTCTATTGAGAATTTCACTAATGATGTTTGGTGGTGATTCCCACCAAGACTGATTTCTTATGCTCTTTCTAGCATGTTTTGCAAGCAAGTCTGCTGCATGGTTGCAATCCCTTCTTTTAAAAGACACCACACACTGACTCAAGTCACTAAGGACTTGTTGACACTCTAGAATAAGACTATGATCTTCCCATGGAACACCAACTAAGTTACCATTACATCCATTAATAACAGACAAGTTATCACCTTCAACTATGACTCTTTGAATATTCTGATCTTTAATCCATTGTAGAGCTTTCAAGAGGATCATAGCTTCAGCCTGCATCACATCCCTGGTTACTGCTGAGAAGGCCATTGCCCCCACAAATCCTCCTGTACAGTTGCGGATGATTAGAGCAAATCCTGCCTTAGAGAAATCAGAGTTCATAGAAGCATCAATATTAATTTTAAGCCAGTCTCTAGGGGGTCTTTGCCAAGTTTCTTTTTTCTGACATTTTTTGTGCTTAAGCTATTCCTAGTGCATGTATTATCATTAATATAAGACCTAATTTTCTGAATAACTTCCCTAGGATGATGAATTTTATTTTGGAAAACTCTATCACATCTAACTTTCCACAAATGCCAAAGAATGCAACCAGCTAATAAAGAATTCCTGTCTGAGAACCAAGAATTTATCCATTGCTAAAGAGACTTGTTGTTGTTTTTTGAGTGATGAAGACCTGAAGACATTCCAAACCAAACCACATCTGCAAATTCACAGTTCAGTAGAAGATGAGAGCTTGATTCTTCTTCTTTATTGCACATTGGACAAATACTTTTGATGTCTTTTATTTAGGTGCCTATCTTCTTGTTAACTGGCAAGACATCAAGGCTGCATTTCCATAAGAACTGTTGTATTTTATAAGGGATATTCATGTGCCACAGTTTCAGCCAATCTCGTTCTTTCATATTGTGTGAAGAGGGCAGCTGATTTTTATTTCTGATTAATTCCTTGTAAACAGAGTTGGCAGTGAAATTGCCACATCTGTTAAGAGGCCATCTTAGCTTATCTTGACCCTCATATGGTATTCTAATAGACCTTATCTTGTGAGCCAGGTTCTGATTGAAAATTTGATTGAGAGAGTTAATATTCCAGTTTTTTGAGTTTTCATCAAAGAGATCAGACACCTTGAGATCTTCATTTCCTTGAATTTGAACACCACTGAGATCAGAAGACTTGTCTTTTTTGGTTATCCAGTTATGCTTAAACACTTTGACAGATTTTCCATCACCAATTTCCCATATGTAGTGCTCTTTAACAATTTTGAGACCCTGCTGTATGCTGTTCCAAACCCAAGAGTTGTAGTTTTTTGAGATATCATCCACCAAAGGATCCTTGTTTGGGAAATATAATGCCTTAAGCAGTTGAGCCCATTTTTATGTGTGATTAGTTACCATCCTCCAAGCTAGCTTAGTAAGCATGGCTAGATTATACTTTTTTGAGTCTTTGAAAGTCCTCCATATCTCTTTGGTTTGCTCATAGAAATCCATGAAATTGGGCAGAAGTACTTCTTATTTTTCTTATTCCAGAAGTAGTTTCTTTGAATTTTATTAATTCTATCATGAGTTTTATCTGGAAGAAGAAAGACACTCATCTGGTACTGTGTAACTGAGCTTAATGAAGATTGGATCTGTGTACTTCTTCCTGCATGACTTATAAGTTTTCCTTGCCACCCTTGAAGCATATGCTGCATTTTCTCCACAGCATAATCAACACTTTGATCTCTATTTCTGGATACAATGATATTGATTCCCAAATACTTTTCCTTAAGCTCCATTTCCTTCATCTGAAACATTGAAGAAATATTTTTGGCATCTTGAGGAGTCACATTTTTGCTGAAAAATATACTTGACTTCCCCAAATTGACCATTTAGCCTGAAGATGGAGTGAATTTTTGGATGATCTGAATGAGATTTATGACAACTTCCTCACTAGCCTTAGTAAAAACAATACAATCATCTGCAAAGAACAGATGAGAGATGGATGGACAATCCTTTGAATTAGCTGGTTTAATTGGAATTATCAATTTTTCATGTGCTTCCTTTGTAAGTAATCTACTAAAACCTTCCATACATAATATGAATAAGTATGGAGAGATGGAGTCACCTTGTCTTAGTCCTCTGGATGAGAGTATTCTTTCTGTAGGTGTACCATTTAGAAGGAAAGATATGGATGAAGTACTTATGCAATGCTTGATGAGATCACACCATTTTGAAGAAAAACCCAACTGTTTCATGATTTGAATAAGGAAGTCCCACTCTATTCTATCAAAAGCTTTTGCCATATCTAGTTGAACTCCAACAATTCCTTGAGAAGCTCTTGTTTTCTTCATAAAATTGACCATTTCCTGTAGGTTTTTCAACTTTTCAATCTTATTTACATAATATCGTTGATAAATTGAATGAATAAATCATATATATTTTTATTCAGAAAGAAGAACGATAATATTAAAAAAAGCCTATTATCGGGGCTGCAAATATTTTGTTTTGAGGGCTCACAAGATTATAAAAATGGGTCATCGAATAGCAATCAACAAAACCACTTAACCTACTACTTTTGTTAAGAACGAGCAATTGGGGGATACTTTTTTTAATTGGGGGATAAGCTGCCGGCATGGTTTTCCAATGATGCCGGCATGGTCGATGGATTGCCGGCATTGAAAAAACATGTCGACAGTTACAGTAAAATATCCCCCAATTAATTGTTCTTTGTTAATGCCTAGAATACCATCAATTAATTAGTGTTAATAATTAATTAACTAACTGATGATTGATTAACTAAATCAAAGAGTTATTTTGATATCAGAATTTAAACATAAAAAGAAAAAGATCAAAGATAACAAGTTTTGATTTATTTTATTTTTTATAAAAATTTAACTTACGGTTGGGAAACCTAACCTTAAATAAATTATACGGTTGGAAGTTCATATTTTCCCAACCGTAGACAAATCCAGGGTAACTTACGGTTGGAAAATTTTGAATTTTTTTTTTGAAAAATTGAAATGCGGTGGGGTTTCCCAACCGTAAACCATAAATACGGTTGGGAGTTCATGTTTTCCCAACCGTGTATACACATTCAGGGAAATTCTGATGAAAAAAATTTGAAAATTTAAAATACGGTTGGGTTTCCTGACCGTAAACCATAAATACGAATTTTTTATGGTTTGGAATTCCATATATTCCACACCGTGGGATTGGTTTACGGTTGAGAAATCCAACCGTATTAAGTTCTAAATCAATTTCTAAATCCGTAGTTTCATCAAGTCCAACCTAATCATGCAATCAAAAAACAAAAAAAAGTTTGCAATTCTTACTCAATTAAAACCATTATGGGCTAAGATAATCATCGTTAAAGAAAAAGAAATGGAATAAGAGGCGATAGAGGAGAAGAAGAAAGGAGGAGAATAAAACAAGAAAAAGAGAGACGAGTTTTTGTTATTTAAGCTTTAGTTAGATTTAGTTTTGGTTTTTGATTTTAATTAGGTTTAGGTTAGGTAATTAGGTTAGTTGTCAAAGTTTTTTTTTTCCTGATTTTTTTTGTTTTTTTGTTGTTGCTGTAGATTAGGTTCCCTCATCCACATTTTAGAACATTTAAATCCATAAGAGCCCTCAAAACCAAATGTTTGGAATCCCTATAATAAGCTTCTACTAAAAAACTAAAAGTTACCGAACGGAAACAATTTACCAAAAGTACAAATACGAAATTGGATGTCTCACCCACTAGTTACATGAGATTTCCTGGCTAATTTAGTCAATAGTATCAGTTAGCCCATTTAGAGTTCGAATTACATATTTACAGATAGGATGATCAGACAAATTAAAGTCATTTTATAGTTTTGGACATTAGAAAAATAGGGTCTGATGTATAGAAAATACCCTAGTAACATTATTCACTTAGATTAAAACCTAACTAGTTTGTTTTTTCAAAGGTTTTATTCCTTTTTTTTTGATCGATTTTCTTAAGGTTTGTTGGATTCAAATCTGCTGGTGCTTTCTTTTGCTCCTTCAAAGTTGATGATTATCAAGGTAAGCGTTGTTGTTCTTGTCAAAAGATCAATACCTACGGCAACTACAAGTCCTAAGTCAATTGCAACAGCGAAAACAACAACAACTTCAAGATCAAATTCTTCAACAATCTCATCAACTGCTACTGTTACTGTTACAGGTTTTACTAAAAATCCTTTGTCGATTCAGACCGATTCGACTCGACTATGACAGATTCAGACCGATTCAGAAGACCATTATTTTGGATAGTGTTACATTGATTACTCTATCTTTTGTTACTTAAATTTACATGTATTAGGAAAAACGTGGTTGCATCTTTTCAAGAACCCATCACTGCTATGTGTAGAGATGCAAATAGGTTTTGTTTGGTTCCAAACAAAACTAATTATTTGGCCTCCTGATATATTTTTTACCTCTAGATTACATGCTTTCAATAAAACTTGGTTAGATCTTTTCAAGATCTCATCACTGTTTTATGCAGTGGTGCAGATTGGGTCTTTTGGGTTCCAAACAAAATTGATTTGGCCCCTTAATGTGGTTATGTCCTCTTGGAATTCTGAAATGGTAGAGTGGTTTATAAGAGTAGGATTGAAGGTCAAGAATTGGAGGAGATATTTTAACATTGATGGTTGTAAGATGGTCCTGAACAAACCATGTAACGATTCTGGTTTTTACAGATCGGTTGTATTAATATATGTTTGAGGTACTCCTCTTTTATGAAAAAAGAAAAGAGGAATTGTCAAAAATAGAGAATATGTTTTGAAGTTGCAATTCTTGAGCCCATCCATTTGTTGTTAAGAGTGCATTTCTGCTTCAATTACTGAACCTGTGATGGTTGTCCAGCATCTGGCTGCTGCAAATCTTTCATTAAGTCTGTAGAAGACAACTCCACATCATGCAAACAGAGAACGCTTCCCCAAGAAAGCATCAACAAACATTAGATTAATCTTAGGATCCTGATTCAAAAAGTAAGAGAGAATAAGTTAAATAACGAGGGTACAAAATACACCACAATCTTTTCGATATCATCCTATATAACACACACCTTGCATGATCTAATGTAGACAGAAACTGCCAATAAAATAACAACCATAAGATGACCATTTGGTATATATTATAAGTTCGGACCGAACCAACTATGGGATCAAACCAAGTGTTTGGTTAACGTACAAGTATATTTACTTTAATCATAAATACAAGCTAAATAATGCATAATTAAAGTAAATAACACGACACAAGATTTTATTAACGAGGAAACCGCAAGTGCAAGAAAATCCCGGGACCTAGTCCAGTTTTGAATACTCTTAGAATTAAGTTGTTATACAAAGACTACTACCAACTATAGTTTAGACCAAGTAAACTAACTCCAAGTTACTTAGTTCCTCCAGTGTCACTGCGCCTACTACCAATATGGTCAGTGCACGTGAATCCTAAGATATAGTGTACTATCTTAAGTTGCTTAGCCGCTGTGAAGACTTCTGTCACTAAACTTCTTCGGATCGTATTCCGAACCAGTAAAAGACTAATTTGTATTCGATAACTGCACTAAATCTCAAGAACTAAATTAGAGATGTATTGTTCAGTTATACAAAGGCTCTTTCGTTTAATTAATGTAAACTCCTTCGTATCAGTTCAGATCAACTAAGATCTAGATTATGAAGATAATTAGATCTTAGCTCAATCTATCAGATTCAGATCCTCAAGAAGACCACCAAATGATAGATCGTCGACCTTTACGACAAGTTATAAGATGTCTATCAAGATAGATAAGCTATGTCAGATCCCATCCAATCAAGTGTGCATGAAGTATATCATAAAGATAGAAACCAATCATAAATCTTTTTGTCTTCAAATCTTCAATTTTTAATGTACTTGTACAAACAACTTGATTCACTTATGATCAACCACGAACATAAAGGAGTTTGTTAACAATGGATGATTATAAGTCTATCTTCAGATCTAAAAACAAATTTGAATTTTGTTGATCCTTGATATTGTTAAAGTGACCTTATATCGGAAGCGAAAGATCACAAAATAAACAAACTAGTGATTATCAAGGTTCAACTTCCATTAGTCAATCAAATCAATTATCGAGACTAAAATATCAATACGATTCTAGTTTCCCATCAATGATACTTTTATACGCTTTTTGATCCCACATAAGTATTTAAAGAGCGGACGTAAGAGATTTCGCCTAATTAGTTTACTTTCCTCTCCAAGATAGTATTACGAATAACACTAACATTGGCTATCACTCTGACTACAAAATGAAGTGCGTGTGTCGGAATAAGTTTATAAGAAGAATAAACTTCACTATTTATAGACCAAGGTAGTTTGGACTTAAAGGACTTTCAATAACCGGAAATATCAAAAGATATGCAATAAATGTCAAGTTCCGGTTTTTTGTAATTCCAACTAATATACCTAAGTCTCTCATGGATGACAACTCAATATTAGCTAGCATACAAGTATACTTTACTAATATATTCTCCAGACATCAGTTTTACTGGGAAAGTAAAGACATATAAATTCGAAAACCCTAAAAAGATTCTCAAATGTTTTAGTTTGGGATCTCACCTTGAGTATTAAGGAATATATTTGAACAATAAATAAATAAGATTCTAGCTCATATTCAAATTACTCATAATGTCGACATAGTGAACGTTCCTAAATATCAACTCATATTCAAAATTTCGTGTAAAATCTAAAGTATATATGAAATACCGAAAATATAATAATTACTAGGGATCGATCCTGCAAGTGATCCCCAAGGTAGGGTTCGGTCATGCTAGAGATCTTTAAGGTAGGGATCGAACCTCCTAGTGATCCCAAAGTAGGGATTTGTCTTGCTAAAGATTCTCAACGGGAATCGGACCACCAAATCCCTTTGATTCCTTTCAACTATGAAACAAGTTTCGCAAGTCTAATTCCTTAAAGTACTCATGTAGTTAAGCATAGTTTTCTAAGCATGAAATCAACTCAAAGTTCATCACACAATCTAGTAAAGAATTACAGAGATAGTGCTATGTCGCATATACGAAGCTCAAAAGATAAACGTTATTCTTCGTATTTTAATATGCCAAAGTTGTAATACAACTTGTATATTCTTCCTTGACACATTGATCGTAATTAATGTAATGATCAAGTCACCAATACTAGAGATTCATATATATTACAATACATGTTATGTTTTCAGTATAAACGACTTGAAAGAAACGCAGATAGAAATGGAAACAATTCAAGTCTTGTATTACTAACCTCGAATAGAAGGATGATGTATTCGTTGATGTCGATCTGTCTTCAGGTTCTTCAGAGTAAAACGAGTTTGTCTCAACATTTCTAGACTTCCTAGTCTAACCTAACACAGTTGACTCTAGTAATCTAATCAAGCAACTCAATGTTTAGAACTAAAGTATAAGAACCAAACTTGACATACCCATGCTTGGTGGGTTCAGTCGAGCAATGCTTAAACATAAGTACTTATTAGTATTTGAAGAAGCTTCAAAAGTATTTTGTTTAAGACTCGAAAATAAATGTTGAATCGATGTCGAAGTCGCTAAATTATTTTAATGTTATGGATAGTAACAACAGGGCACTGAGTCTTGTTCTCCATACTATAACTGCATTGAGCTTTCCATATTTTCCACATAATGGGAATATAGAGATTGTGCAATTTGATTTTGTTAGAACTATATTTTTTATCAAATCAATGTAGAATCCAGTGTCTTGGAGAAGAAAAGTTAGGAATAATAGAAAATACTTGAGGGCATAAACTAAACCAGATGGCTCTAGCAAATGTGCAATGATAAAACAAATAATCAAGATATCATGTATGCAAAATGTACAATAGACTAGAGCGGGTAGGATGGGAACGAGGCACATATTTGAAGTATGCGCCCCCATCTCTTTGGGCGACACATCATGTCCACAAGGGATAACAATAACCTCTAATGTAGGTAAAACGGTGCAAGAGTAGCAATTAACTACTTTATGTCGCTTTGTAATATACTAATACCTCTAATCACCTACTCTCCACCCATTATCTTATTTCCTTTTCTCTCTCACGGTTTTAATTATTTTTCTATTGTATATAGTAATAATTTATTTTACAAACGAAGAATACGAGTTTAATTATGTACACGTTCCTTTAAAGAATGTATATTTGACATGTTTTATTGATTGGTTGATTAGTTAACTGTAGGGCCTATAACCCACCATATTTAGAATCTCGACCCTCATTACATAACTCCCTAAATTAAATCAACGATGCAGATTGAAATGTTAGATGCACACGCACAAAATCGGACTCGAATACTATAAATCAAAAGATTAACCCAGTTTTCATCTTTCTAATCTAATCAATAAATATCATTAAATCAAATCTTCTTTTATGGTCAAAGGCGAGATGAAACTCATATGCTAATACTATAAATCGGCTTATCAGAGTAGGGCAGGCTTTCACACAGAACCCCGAGGTGCTTACTCTAGAGTACTTGGCAATCTAAAAGGGCTTCTAGAGTTGCAATTTCATTCACTAAATCATGCCTAACTCTCTCCTTTCCCTATCGACCAGATAATTCGTATTCCTACCATTACTCTCCTGAGTTTTTGCTTGATGGGTGCACTGTTTAAGAAACAACATCAACTCATCATGATTATCAGAAAACCTAAAACCCAAATCTAAGAACCAAAACAAAAATAAAATAACAATCTCATCATGATTATTCATTTTACCATGACACTTCTGTCATTTAAATTAATTATCTTTTCTTTTTTCTCTCTCTTCCCTAGTTTTGCTCTGCAACTCTATCTTAAATATAAAACAGTTATCTTCTTCAATTACAAGTTATTTGACGGTTATCTTCATCTTCTCCATTGTTTTTCTTAGTATTTTCATTGATTTTCTGCCCGGATCTTGAATTATTTTAAGATTCGGGTGGAATTGTAGATATTATTATATATCTAAATAAAACAAATTGTTGTTCCAACAATTTTTAGGATTTCCTGTTTATTTTCTCATCAGTCTAATGGTATTTTTATGCTATCTAGACTTGTTATCTCATAGCCATTATGGCATTTTTTGGTGGTGTTGCATTCTTATCGAATATATTTTGGAAGGATACGATCTATTTCGGCAAATCAGAGTAAGATCGATATTGATTGGGGCATATTACTTCCTTATTATGGAAGCATCTTACATCAATGATGATGATCAAGAAACAAACGATCAACAAACAGAATGGTTAGAAACCATTAGAATGATGTCAATTTCTCCAAGGGGTTGTAAAATTTCTGTACAATTGTCTATTTTCGTTCCTGAAATATGTAAATTTTGTACGGATTATTTTTCTCCGTTTTCAAATGTAATCGATCAATGTAAGCAAAATTTCGTATTAATGACATTATCAAGTGATACCTCTTTCCATCAAAAAAAAAAAAAAAAAAAAAAAAAAACTAATTTTACCTAACGAGGAAGAAAGTCATTTTCTTATCCTCCAAAAATTAATTGAATTTGTCGGTAGTTCTTTATTGTGCTTTTTCCAATTATTTTAAAACCAAACTATATAAAGATCAAGATGATAAACTAAAAAAAATTGGAAAAACACTTAACGAAAGGCTTAAAAGACTTTCGGAAGAGTAATTTACGTGAGCCCTAATCTAATGTTATTCAACAAAACCTATAGAAAGAGATTTTACAGATAAGAAATCGGAATTTTTTTCCCTAAAGATAATTAAAGATACTGCAAATCTGTGAGAAGACAAAAAGAATGGTGATAAATGCAATGATGTAATTCAGGTAAAGAGGTTAGTATGGTAATTTTCATATCCAGTTCTAACTGTTACATATCTCGGACTAGCTAAGCGGGCAATGTGTCACGTGGAAAGATGGGGAAGCATACTCCATGTATGCGCCCCATTCCCATCGTAGTCGATTCCACGATAGACATATATCATTAGTAACAATACCAAGTTTAAACAAATAGTTTTTCAGAGGTAAAATATTATGGATTCTGATAGAGGAGCGAAAAATATATTTCAACGTGTGATAGCTAAATTAAAAAATGCAGTATTTTCTATAGTGTGGTAACTGTGAGGATGTTGTTTAGTGGACCAGTTACATATTTGGAGGTCAATTAGCTGCCAAACTATGGTGACTGGTGAGGTTGGATGTTTGGTAAAATTCGAACGTGGAGGATTCACTCATAAGGTGGCAAAATGTAGAACGCCATCTTTGGCGTGGTAATGGTGATGATCAATCGATCAATTTTTGAAAACTTTCAAGTTGACGTGGTGGACCCACATTAACTCTCAAGTTTTCTCTCAATTTAGAAAGCCATGTGGTAAATATGTAATTGCAAAATAATACCATGAATGAGAAGACTTTTCTTTTCTTTTTTTCTTTTCTTTTCTTTTTTTTCATTTGTCACCAAGATATCTTTTTGGTCGGGCCAATATGTGTCTTTTGGTCAGCCGTTTGTTACTCAATAGAATATATGAGAAGATACTTCTTTTGGTCAGCAGTAATAACCAAATACAACATATTTAATACGGAGGAGTTGCCAAATGGAATAAGGTGGTGGATAAATTCATAGCTAGACTGCCTGGTTGGAAAAAACCTCTTCTTTCTAGAGATGGTAAGATTATTTTAATTAACACTGTTCTGGCCGGTCTCCCAGTTTATTATATGTCCCTCTTTGAAATGTCAATTTCAGTTTTAAGAAGGCTTGAAAAAATTATGAGAGATTTTCTCTGGAGTGATAATAAAGGAAGAAAAAAGATCCATTCTGTCAAGTGGAATGCCTTATGTAAAAAGAAGAAGTTTGGGGGTCTGGGCATAAAGAATTTGAAACTTGTTAATCAATCTTTACTCTCCAAATGGTCATGGAGATATGCCACTTAAGATGATGTGCTTTGGAAGCAAATTGTGACTGAAAAATATGGTGTTGGTGATGTTGTTTGGTGTCCTAAAATCCCAAGATGTACTTTTGGTAGATCTGTGTGGAAGGCTATCATGAAGACAAACTCTATTTTCTTGAAATTTGCGAGGTTCAAAGTCAACAATGGAGCTCAGGTGAAATTTTGGCATGATAACTGGTTGTATGAGCACCCAATAAAAATTTGTTATCCAAATCTCTTTGCTGTGACAAGAGCCAAATATTTATCTGTGGCACAGATGGGTGTCACTGCAGGTACTATTGTTATTTGGAACCTCAATATTCCTAGAAGACTTAATTCTGCTACAAGGATAGAACTCAACCTTCTTTTAGCTGATTTAAAGTCTTTTCAGTTTAATCATAATCATGAGGATGTGCTCTACTGGCCTCTAACTTCAAACAAGTGTTTTTCAGTCAAATATGTTTATGACAAGCTCTCAGAGGAGGAACTGCACAAGTTTCTGCTGTTTTCTCTTTTATTTGGAGCTTAAAGTGTCCTCCAAAGATTGTTTTTTTCCTTTAGCTCATAGCTCATGGCAGATTAGCTACTAGGGACATGTTATTAAGAAGAAGAATGGATGTGCCTGAAAATTGTCTCTTTTGTACTGCTCCTGAAACTACTTCAGATTTGTTTCTTCATTGTGACTTTGCTAAGGAAGTTTGGGATAGCTTGACTTCTAAACTCAAATGGCTTTATACAATGCCAACAGATGTGGTTCCTGCTCTTCAAGGTTGGCAGTTAACTCTCAGTGATAAGGAAAAAACTGATATTTGGAAGCTTGTACCAGTTGCAATTATTTGGTGTTTGTGGAAAGAGAGGAACAATAGGGTGTTCAATGATAATCCCAATACTACTGCTTATGTAGCTTCTAAGGATGTATATGTCTTGTTTACATGGTCTTTAGCTTTCAAATATTTTGAGGAGGTGGATTCTAAGGAAGTGATGAGAAATTGGTGTAAAATTTACTTTGATATCTCTTAAGTGCTCTTAGCTTGTTTTGAACACTTTTTGCTTTTCTTTTCCTGTGCTTTGGCAAGGGTGGTATAATCCTTTTATACCCTCTTTTTTGATCAATAAATCTTCTTTACCGATAAAAAAAAAACATATTTAAGGACTAGGGAATGACTCGTGCCGGCTATTTCGCATTGGCGGAAGTTGGGACAAACATCCTATTAACACCAATTTATGTATTAAAAGAGTTTCCAACTGTAAATATTTTATGTTTTCTTCCAATGATGGAAATTCACATTGTAGTTCAACTTAAATTTTCTCATCTATAGGATTAGCGTAATTCAGATTCTTTGTTTATACATTACTTTGTCTTTCAATATCTTTTTTTCTATTAATTTATAGATCATTCTTATATATTCTTATGTAAATATAGATCATATTTCTGTATACGTTTCTGGATTCATGCCATCCTGGTTATGCACATCCAAGGATTGATGCATGGGTAATTGGTACTACGTACGATTATATTTGCACGTCAAAGGATTGCTTTGTGTCGGTATCGGTCATGATTAACTTGTAACGGGATTGTGCAACTGTTCTTGTCAGGCCCCCATCCATGTAGGATAAAAGTATATACCCACCAAGTCATAAACTAGAAAATTGTAACGGTAATGTAATCCTCCTTTTTTTTTTGGTCGAGTCATAAAAGTCTTTAACATGAAATGTCTCGATGGATCAGGGTAATTTTTTTTTTTTGTAATAGGCATGGATCAGGGTAATTTTGTAAACTCGATTTTGTTTCAATCGTCCAGTCTTTGGAAAGAAAATTCCCGTTTAGGCAACTATATTGAGTTCACTTAACCCAGTTAGTTGCCAGAGACCCCTCCCCATAACCATAAACTTGAAAAGTCAAAATCTGCATTGAAGACTCCTATTTTCTTCTCTCTTTTTTTGTTTTTTCTTTCTCTAAATGTAAATGTCATACTTGGAAGGAACGAATTTTTAGAATATTGAATCTAGTTTCCCACTGCTTGGAAGATAAGCAGGCTTCCTCAATATATTCCATCCACACCCATCTAAGCAAAGGTTTGAAACCATTTCGGGTTTGCAATCTGCAACGAAATTTAATCATTCGTATGTGCATCAAAAGGTCAAACTCCCATCCCTATAGGCCTTGAACATAGAACCTCTACAGTTGTTGTATGAAATATAAAAATTTAAGTTGATGATTAGAGTTTAATGGACTGGAGAAATAAGCGGGCCTCAAATTAATCCATGGAAAACTTCCGACACTAACCAAGAAGTTAGTTATCGTCCAACCCAGCAGAAAGTTAATGCTAGAATCATGTTGAAATAAAAATAGATAATTGTTATAGTGTAAATAACCGAATTATAACCATTTGCACAATACGGTCAAATGGAACAAAGAAAGAATAAATTAACAACTAAATGTAACTGTTAAATTGTGCCTTCCCTTAAAGCTAAAATTGTGCCTTCCCTTCCCCTAACAAATTGAGATTTCATTATAATAGAGGTTTAAGTGCACAAATTATCTGCCTATAGCATGATTAGCTAAATTTATACCATCAAACCCAGGGACAATGCCATCACTTTTTTTTCTTTCGGTTTTAATGCATATTTCGCAGGACAATGCCGTAAAAACTACTGCCATTTCTGGGTGCATCCCAAGTGCTCTTGAAAAATGTTGTGCATTTTCTGTAGGCTGGGAAGGAAAACCCAAAAAAACAAATCCATCATATTATCTATCACTGGAACCTAGAGAACCATGTCACCTAATGGTGTATATTACCATTTTGTACTTGTATTCATAATTCACATTTGAGTATGAAGGTCTGCTAGGTCTGACTCTTTACCCTGAAACATATCCGAAAGAAACATTATCCATTAAAAATCAACAACGACAATATGACCGACATGAATGCAGCACAATGACAATTGACAAACAAATACGTCTGTTGGTTTTCCACGAAAAAAGAAAATGAAAATATGAAGAAAAAAAAGAGGAGAAGGCGGTTGCTAATCAGAAAAACTTTATCGTCTTTAAAAATCTAGATGACCCTAATTTTCATCATCTCTACGATAACTTTAAACTTTTCATGTAGAAACTATGTACATATAAATTGAAAAGACGAGGGTACCCAAATATACCTCAATCTAAAACTTTTCCACCTATAAGTCCTTTCTCTGAAAGTGATTGTCTATGGACTGAGTCGAGACAATACAACTAATCGGTTCACACTTCGTGTGATCGTTTATGGATACGAGATCGAGACAATACGACAACAAGATAACTTGTGTGATTGACTATGGATGCAAGATCGAGACAATACAACAACGAAGTATGTTTACTTGATAATACGTTCGGACTTAACCAAACACAATAGGATTGTTATCAAGTAAATAGGAATTAACGTTTGTGTATTTTACTTCTAATTATAATAAAAACAATTATAATTGCGGAAATAGAAAAGTAAAAGACACAGCAAGATTTTGTTAACGAGGAAACCACAAATGCAGAAAAACCCCGGGACCTTGTCCAGAATTAAATACTCTCAGGATTAAGCCGCTATACAAAATCTAAACCAACTTCGTATAGTTGAGACCAAGCAACGAAACCTATAGTTCACCTAGTTCCATCTGTATCCCTGCGCCTCCAACTTGCAATAAGTCACGCACTTGGAACAATTCCTTTGGTTCGTATTCCAAACAGTAAAGGAACAACAAATCTGTTCGGTAACAACTCTTTTCAATCAAGTGATATGAGTTTGACATAAGGCTCTTACGTTTATCCCAATAAACTCCTTTGTCAGGTTCTTAGATCTATCAAATAACAACTACCAAAGTAATTGTCAGGACTTTGCAATCAATACTTCGAATCACAGAGAAACGTAATGATGCCGATCTACTCAACTAATCAATCTAGATTATCACAAAGATAAACCAATTATAGTTGGATCCCCAGCCGATCAAGTTTTGTGCACACCAAAGATTATGAACCCAAATCAGAAATCTTCTTCGTCTTTAAATCTTCTTAGATCTTCAATAAACACCTGCACACAATCAACTTGAATCTCTTGTGATCAATCACACACAGAACGGAGTCTGTTAACAATGAATTATCACAAGACGTATTTAGATCTACAAACAGTCGAAAGATCCCCGTCTAAACTTCGATCTAGTTTGAGTGAATCTTATATCAGAAGAGAAGATTCTCAAGCATAAACAAACTAGGTGCAATCAAAGTTAAACAACCGTTAGTCAATCAAATCAATCGAAAACTAATAATAAACCGCAATTATCTATTTTCCCACCAATGGTACTCGTAGAGCTTCCCAATCCCAAAGAAGTCTTTAAAACGAGCGGTCATAAGAGATTTAGCAAAATTAGGGTACTTTCCTCTCCGAATAGACGGCTCCACCAGTAACAACACAACTAGGTAGTTTTGCTGGCTCTAAAGTGGAATGCAAACTTCAATATTTATAGACCAAGGAAGTTTGGACACCAAGGAATTTCCAAAACCGAATATTCTCAAAGATATGCAATAAGGGCAAAAACGGTTTTCATAATTCTTGGAAATGCTCTGTCCAAATTTTGACCGAAATCTCAGTAGAAAATCTCCAACTAGTAAATGCACATTACTAATTTTTATTTTCTAAAGATATGCATTTTAATTGCAGGAAATTAAAAGCATATAAAACTAAAAACCTTAATTAAAAGATTCTCAATTTATTTCGATCCGGGATTCTCCTTTAGCTATTAAGGAATATCTTTGAACAATAAAAGATAAGAGTTACTGCACATGTTCAAAGTATGTCGACATCTTTACTTTGTAAATCCTTTTTCATATTTACAATCTTGGAACCGATTTTCCACACTTCCAAACAAGTTTAGAATTGGTTCATCTGACTTTCCAGAACTATGTGATTGATTATCCTATCAAATCACAATTCATGGGTTTAAACGGTTCTACAAAAACAAATTTTGGTTCTACCTCCATGTGGGTACTAGGATCAGTCACACTAGATTTCCAAAAATTTGTTGACTAGGTACTAGGATCAGTTACCACGTATATATGGTATCTAACTTGTATTCGGCTGCACAAGTCATAGGATCGGTTACCAATCACTAAGATTTTTTTGCACCTCTTACAAGGATCGATTCCCCTACTTGTGATCGGTTGCACCTCTTACTAGGATCGGTTCCCCAATGTCTAGAGTTGGTCATACCAATTACAATAAATCAATCCTACCATCTCAGGTGATTACTTAAGATCGGTTTCACTAATAAAAGTCATACCAATACAAAAGTTAGGCCTTGTGAATAGTTTTACCAAGATACATAAACAAGTTATGAGCGGTTATACTAAACACACATATTGGTAATCCAAAGATTTGCAATGAATAACAATACCAATAAGCCTAGTGATTTCCCTTTCGATTCATAACACAAGTTTATGAATTGTACTTCCTTTAAAAGAATGTAAAAACATTGTTTCCTAGAACGAAATCTTTACCCATACCCATACATAATCACAATAGCATTCATACGATTATGTCGATGTCTTATATACGAAGTTCATAAGATAGACGTTATACTTCGTATTGTAATTCCTTAATACTATGTCTAACTAGAGTATAATCATTCACAGCTTCGCAGTTATGTTTTCAATATGACCGACTTGAAAGATTCGTTAGGAATGAAACAGTTCAAGTCAAATATTACTAACCTCAAGTGGAAGGATGATGTCGTCGTTGCAACTCTTTACTTCTTCACATTCTTCAAGTCTTCACGTAATTCTTGTAAGTCTCATATCCTAGTAACTTTCTAGCTAACCTATTCGAAGTTGACTCTAGTAAATAATCAAGCGACTCTTTAAATGAGTTTTGATTCACTAAAATATGACAACCAAACTTGACATACCAACGCTTGGTAGGTTCAACCGAGCTATGCTCTAACAATCTCCCCCTTTGTCAATTTAGTGACAAAACTCTTACATCATATGGATAAACAAATTACAAGAATTCATTACACTTAAGCTTGATTCCAAGTTTCAACAGCACAATAACCTGTATACATTCAATCCATAAATGCTGATGTTGACATTATAATAACAAAGCTAATACTCCCCCTAAAGGTTAGATAGGCAGATTTTCAATCCGCACGTCTTTGTTATTCCCTTTGTAGTTCATGTAACTACAAGTATCAATATGATATGTTACTCTCCCTTAGTCTATGCTTTCACTCTTTCGTTAGATATAACGTTTAAGCACCATTGTCCTTTCCTTAGTGATACCAAATCACTTGTTTACTTCATATATTTCTCCCCATTTTTGTCACAAAATGACAAAGGAACGAGCAAATAAAGGACAAACCGAAAGGATCTTACAAATCTCAAAAGACTTGCAAAACCTATAAGAGTTAAGCACGAGGGTTCCACACACCATTTTTGATAACCAATATCAAAACCGAAACTACAAAGTAATTTTGTTTTGATATGTTGCCAAGGAAAAAATTGCCCGAAGCAATTTTCCCTAATAGTGTAGCAAACCAAAAATAGACTAAGCACCTTAGTTCCTTTGCTAAACCGATTGTACAAATACAATCGCTTTTTCGATAAGACCAAAATAAAGATCAGAATTAACTCTATTTTTCTCATCAGGTTCTAATTATTCAAATAATAACTTAGACCTTTCACTTTTAAACAAGACAACTAGGTTGGTTAACTAGTATTTAAGGCATTCAATTAGACTTGAATAACCGAAACCTCCACTTTGATAAGTCTAACTAAGATCAGAATTAACTTAGTTTCTCTTATCCGAAATCGAATTGGACTAAACAATTGATCCCGAAAACCCTTTTGTTAAGACGTAAACAATTCATACAAACCAACATAAATCAACTTGCATAATTATTTACCTCAACCGGAAGCAATTGAAACAATCATAGACATTATAGTACCGCAATTGCACCGAAATTTTGTAAGCCTAAACAATTGATACCAAACAATAAAGCAAGATAACAATAGTTTTTCTTAACCGGAAACAATTGAATCACACACACATCCATACACAAATAATGGAATAAACATCAATTGTACCGAAATTTTGTTAAGCAAAAGCAATAAATATATGCAATAAAATTAGGCTTTTCTTAAACAGGAAAATGATTAACTAACAAATTTGTTACCTCAAATTCCGCATCCTCTTCTCCCCTTAAGATATGTCATTAGGCGCCAGTTCAAGATAGAACTCTCCCCCGTTGTGTTGTCATCCTCTCGCAAGACAAAAGAACAACAACAAGGACCAACATTTACCAGAGAAAGGTTGAAAACCGGTTTTAACTAATGCAATGCAAAAGTTGAAACCCCGAAACACATATGCTTTTATGCTAAACCAAATGATTCAAACTATTGTGACTTTTTCACATATTAGTTTCAATCAGAACCCCTTATGATCCTTTGATAAAGCCTACCAACATGGGCTAGAACTTAATCCTGCTAAACCAAAAAGTAACCCAAACCATAAGGGTTCACACCATATGAGATCGAATATTAAGGTCATGAAGACCGAAATCAAACATCCCATAAACATACATAGCAATAAAATAAAGCATTCGAGCACAGGCTATGTAATCGAAAACTATCACAAGAAAAATTATAAACTAATAATTTTATTCATAAATAATAGTTTTATTCATAATAGACCTTATACAATTATTGAAAGAAATAAAAAACTGATGTCTATTTTCCTGATTAAGAATTACAGCATGTATCTTAATCTCTAGTGGTGCTCTTATTGTTTACTGAAGATTCATCAGTACTCAAATTTTTGAAGCATGTCTCAAGAGACTTGTCTGCAACCACTTCCTGTCTTTCAAGTTCTTCAACTAGAACCTTGAGTTCAGCAAGAACACCTCTTGTTTGATCAATTCTTTCTTTGAGCCAATCTTGATGCTGAACTGTCATAATAAGATTGGTTCTCAGTTCTTCAAAACCTTGGATATAGTGAATCATACAATCAGAACGAATCCACTTGGTTTCAATTGGATCTTGTAAATTGTAAGCCAACATACATGACTCATCTTGAGATTCAACAGAGCTATTAGAATCATAATCAGACATGATTTTTGATATATTTTTCTTCTTTCTTTCTGTGTTGATTCCTTGACAATCCTTAACCTTTTGAGGTTCCTCCTTGTTAGCCTTTTAGACACTGCGAGTTACTGGAGGCATGCTCAGTTATTTAAATAGGGATTGATCAGGGTTTCAGAGTACAAGCAAGAGATAGTTTCTCTTTAAGAAGAGACAACTTTTTGGACCGAAAATATCAGGAAATTCTCAAAATATAAAAAGAATATATTCTATTTCCTTTGTCCGAACTTCTCATGCTGGAAGGTTTATTAAAATTCAAAAATTCAAAATAAAACCTATTTTTGGAAGATCATGTTAAACATGAACAATTTTTAGACAGACATGGATTTGCAGTCATCCATAAAACGTCACAAATTTTTCTAATAAACAAACACAAAAAAAAAATTGTGCTCTCGTTTTATTGTGCTTTTCTCATCCATAATTAAGAGCACGAAAGAGGATGAGAGTGCACAATTTCGATACAACTAAGTTGTATCAGAGTAAGCTCTTTTTAGCTTACAGCGAGTATCAGAAACATAGTTCATGTTTCTCTTTGGAAATTTCTGCCCAAAATATTTTCTCCCAGGATAGTGATCTTTTCTAACACTAGAGATGTGATCACGTAGAGAAGATATACTGATGTGAGAATTTTCAGGTATAGATAAATCTCTCTTAATTCTATCAATGAGATTTTCATAAGATTTTCTCATTCTAAGGATTTCCTTATGATGCACATCAGCATGATTATATGAAACAATTATCGGAAATTCCTGATTGTTTCTTTTGGCAGAAATTTTCTCTTTCCCTTTCTTCTGGAGTCGTTCTTCATCAAAGCAAGAAATGTTTCGATATGGGTGAGGAGGAACCTTTTTCCAGAAGCGATTATCAACTCTTTCCTCTGATTCTTTTGAGTTGATTTTATCGGGTAGTGGTATATTCTATCTTTCTACTGAGGAATGGTCTTTCAGTTTTTAAGACCAGAAACTTCCTTCAAAATTCTTACCACCGTATTTTGAAGAAGTATAAGTTTCCTGTCAAGTGACTGAAAGTTGTATTCCTTAAGATCTCACTCATGGAATCGGTTCAAAGTTTCCTTTGGACGAGATTTCGCTTGATCATCAGTAGATGTATAAGCTGATTTTTCATCCTCTTCTGACTTGATGTAGTTGGGCAAACTACCACCATCATGATCTATTTCAGATGTGATCAAACAAGTTTTGTTATCACATTCTCTCAAAGTCGAGCAAGGACCTTTGGTTTCTTCAATAGAAGAAATTATAACAGAAGAATTAGTCAGAGTCATAGGATGTATCTCTTTATCTTGAGTAAGAGTTTTACAAAGAGCTTCTAATTTGACAGTGAGATCCATATTCTATTTGGCTAGAATATTTAGTTGAATGTCTTTATCTCTGATCTCATTCTTAAGAAGATTTGACTCTTTCTTTAATGTTAGCACTTTTGAAGACAGAGATTTTATAGGCTTTAGGAGTTTTAACAACTCTTTATCAGCATCTTCTTTTCCATCAGAGAATGACACAGATGTTTTTGCAACTCCTGGATCATGAGTTAACGAAGTGGTAACATCTTCAACTTTTGAGTATTCATACTCTTGCATAACGTTAACTGAATCAGACATAGATTCAATTTCTTATAGGTTGGATCACACCAAACATAGATTGTTAGATCTTTTCGTGTTTGCCCGCTCTGATACCAATTGAAAAGACGAGGGTACCCAAATATACCTCAATCTAAAACTTTTCCACCTATAAGTCCTTTCTACGAAAGTGATTGTCTATCGACTGAGTCGAGACAATACAATTAATCGGTTCACACTTCTTGTGATCATCTATGGATACGAGATCGAGACAATACGACAAAAAGATAACTTGTGTGATTGATTATGGATGCAAGATCGAGACAATAAGATAACGAAGTATGTTTACTTGATAATAGGTTCGGACTTAACCAAACACAATAGGATTGCTATCAAGTAAATAGGAATTAACGTTTGTGTATTTTACTTCTAATTATAATAAAAACAATTATAATTGCGGAAACAGAAAAGTAAAAGACACAGCAAGATTTTGTTAACGAGGAAACCGCAAATGCAGAAAAACCCCGGGACCTTGTCCAGAATTGAATACTCTCAAGATTAATCCGCTATACAAAATCTAAACCAACTTCGTATAGTTGAGACCAAGCAACGAAACCTAAAGTTCACCTAGTTCCGTCTGTATCCCTGCGCCTCCAACTTGCAATAAGTCACGCACTTGGAACAATTCCTTTGGTTCGTATTCCAAACAGTAAAGGAACAACAAATCTGTTCGGTAACAACTCTTTTCAATCAAGTGATATGAGTTTGAAAAAAAAAGCTCTTCCATTTATCCCAATAAACTCCTTTGTCAGGTTCTTAGATCTATCCAATAATAACTACCAAAGTAATTGTCATGACTTTGCAATCAATACTTCGAATCACAGATAAACGTATTGATGCCGATCTACTCAACTAATCAATCTAGATTATCACAAAGATAAACCGATTATAGTTGGATCCCCAACCGATCAAGTTTTGTGCACACCAAAGATTATGAATCCAAATCAGAAATCTTCTCCGTCTTCAAATCTTCTTAGATCTTAAATAAACACCTGCACACAATCAACTTGAATCTCTTGTGATCAATCACACACAAAACGGAGTCTGTTAACAATGGATTATCATAAGACGTCTTTAAATCTACAAACAGTCTAAAGATCCCCGTCGAAACTTCGATCTCTTTTGAGTGGATCTTATATCAGAAGAGAAGATTCTCAAGCATAAACAAACTAGGTGCAATCAAAGTTCAACAACCGTTAGTCAATCAAATCAATCGAAAACTAATAATAAACTACAATTATCTAGTTTCCCACCAACGGTACTCATAGAGCTTCCCAATCCCAAAGAAGTCTTTAAAACGAGCGGTCGTAAGAGATTTCGTCTAATTAGGGTACTTTCCTCTCCGAATAGACGGCTCCACACGTAACAACACAACTAGGTAGTTTTGATGGCTCTAAGGATTAGTTTTCTCGGAATGCAAACTTCAATATTTATAGACCAAGGAAGTTTGGACACCAAGGAATTTCCAAAACCGAATATTCTCAAATATATGCAATAAGGGAAAAAACGGTTTTCATAATTCCTTGAAATGCTCTGTCCAAATATTGACCGAAATATCAGTAGAAAATCTCCAAATAGTAAATGCACATTACTAATTTTTAGTTTCTAAAGATATGCATTTTAATTGCTAGAAATTAAAAGCATATAAAACTAAAAACCTTAATTAAAAGATTCTCAATTTATTTCGATCCGGGATTCTCCTTTAGCTATTAAGGAATATCTTTGAACAATATAAGATAAGAGTTACTGCACATGTTCAAAGTATGTCGACATCTTTACTTTGTAAATCCTTTTTCATATTTACAATCTTGGAACCGATTTTCCACACTTCCAAACAAGTTTAGAATTGGTTCATCTGACTTCCCAGAACTATGTGATTGATTATCCTATCAAATCACCAATCATGGGTTTAAACAGTTCTACCAAAACAAGTTTCGGTTCTACCTCCATGTGGGTACTAGGATCAGTCACACTAGCTTTCCAAAAATTGGTTGACTAGGTACTAGGATAGGTTACCACATATATATGGTATCTAACTTGTATTCGGCTGCACAAGTCATAGGATCGGTTACCAATCACTAAGATTTTGTTGCACCTCTTACAAGGATCAATTCCCCTACTTGTGATCGGTTGCACCTCTTACTAGGATCGGTTCCCCAATGTCTAGAGTTGGTCATACCAATTACAGTAAATTGATCATACCATCTCAGGTGATTACTTATGATCGGTTTCACTAATAAACGTCATACCAATACAAAAGTCAGGCCTTGTGAATAGTTTTACCAAGATATATAAACAAGTTATGAGTGGTTATACTAAACACAGATATTGGTAATCCAAAGATTTGCAATGAACAACAATACCAATAAGCTTAGCGATTTCCCTTTCGATTCATAACACAAGTTTATGAATTGTACTTCCTTTAAACGAATGTAAAAACATTTTTTACTAGGACGAAATCTTCACCCATACCCATACATAATCACAATAGCATTCATACGATTATGTCGATGTCTTATATACGAAGTTCAAAAGATAGACGTTATACTTCGTATTGAAATTCCTTAATACTATGTCTAACTAGAGTATAATCATTCACAGCTTCGTAGTTATGTTTTCAATATGCACGACTTGAAAGATACGTTAGGAATGAAACTGTTCAAGTTAAATATTACTAACCTCAAGTGGAGGGATGATGTCATCGTTGTAGCTCTTTACTTATCCACATTCTTCAAGTCTTCACGTAATACTTGTAAGTCTCATATCCTAGTAACTTTCTAGCTAACCTATACGAAGTTGACTCTAGTAAATAATCAAGCGACTCTTTAAATGAGTTTTGATTCACTAAAATATGAAAACCAAACTTGACATACCAACGCTTGGTGGGTTCAACCGAGCTATGCTCCAACATAAATCAAGACCAAAAGCGTTAAATTTTGTATGTAAACAAAATTGTTGACAACTTTGCATGTTTCATAACCAAAAAAGTGAATACAGTTCGCACCCTGGCCCTTCCTTAGACACATCAGGTCGTCTGGCTAAATG
The DNA here is from genome assembly GCA_023531105.1 of Papaver atlanticum. NCBI lineage: Eukaryota > Viridiplantae > Streptophyta > Magnoliopsida > Ranunculales > Papaveraceae > Papaver > Papaver atlanticum. The sequence goes on along the minus strand of JAJJMB010008870.1, from coordinate 5,356,846 downwards.
CAAAATTGATCATATATATGTTATGGAATGTAACGCAAATGGCTATAATAAATTAGGCAATGGAGATAATGTTCTTATAGTTATCTTGCGTAAGCCATTATAGGTAGTTATAGCTTATAGGTACATTTGAGATTAGAGAAAACAAAATAGATATCTCACCAAAATCAGAAGAGGGTAGTTTCAACTTTTAGTGAATCCCAGGCCCTTGATATCTTCCTCACATCCTCCAAAAAAATTCCTTTTGCCATATATTCACCTATCATATATTAGCTACAAAAGGTTCCTTCATTAAATTAAATAGAAATTTAATTTACAACAAACAAATTCATCTACATAAAAATTAGCATTTGGAATTATGTACAAAATTGTATCTGAGCACTGCAATAGGTGTCTGCTGAGCTTAAGCTTATTAATTGCTCACTATCAAGAAAAACTAATCACTCAATAATGTTAATTAAGTACCTATTTTATGTGTCTACTCAATATTTCTATCTTCTTGCCTATTGTCCTTGACATCCAATATGTTTCCACTTTAATCATTCCTTATTTCAATGATCAAAATACATACTATTTGCAACTGTCAACACCAACGATGCTACCTGCCGTAAATGTCCTATTGACACAAAAATGTACCCATCCATCAGAAATCAAGTCATTCATAGATAGTTTGCATATGATAGAAGTGGTATTAATTCCAGATGGCACACCAAGGAACAAAAAAATTTCAGAGTCCTGTACAAAAATTGATTTTAGGTACCAAGTAGTTTTGAATGATAGTTATAAAATGATTATCCCAGGAAACAGGATCTGGCAATCTATGTTGTCAAAATAGGGTGTTCTATATAATTGAAAACACGGTATACCAAAAGAATCTAAAAGCAAGATCATAACTGTTCAAACCTGTAATTGCATCTGCAAGGCCTCAATTGCTATTCAGTTATATCCACCTCTTCAGTAAACGAAGAAATACCTTTTCTCTTCAGTAATCAAGTTAAAAAAACCCAAAGATAATTTTGGGTTGTTCTCAAATTAAATCCATGTCCTGGGTAGCTGAGGATGGTACCTTATGGGGTTTGCTATTAATCTGCGATGTCATTTCGTCTGTTCTTTGGGCAGCAACTGAAAATTGGAAGGAAAAAAATCATAAGATACTTAATTCAAACATGGGATTAAGCAATACAGTATAGATCTAATGAAATATTATGAACAAAAAAGGGTAAAGTACCATCAGCGAATCCAAAACGACAACACAACATTATCATAACAATTGAAAATATAAATTTAATCAACTTTGCATGAATGAAAAGGAAAGCAATCACCAGATTGAAAGTGGACGAGAAACGTAATTGGAAGCAAGGGGAAAAAAACTTACATGTTCAAGTGGAACTCATGTTATATTCTCGATTGGATTAGACACTTTAATGCAAGGATGAGGTTTTATTTTTGTGTAGTAGCAAAAAGTTAATCCGGATTTGGTAATACCTTCTGTCGTTTAAGAGAGAATGGAAAGGCATGATAGATTTTCTGAGCCGTTATAGAATAGGGAAGGTAAGAGAAATAAATTAATCGTAACATGATGAAATTGCCATTAATCGGAACATGAAGAGAGAATAGAAAGGAAAGTAGGTCGATTGAAACATTCATTTGGTGTTGAAAAGAGAATGGTAATGCCCACAACTGTGCCGTTACATAATGGAAAATCCAATTTGTGAATCGGCAATTAAGAAACGGAATTAATAGCCCGGGCGTGGGATGGGAGGGAAGGCCAGCCATTGGATTAACTAAATCAAGGTAATTATTCTAGGATGGGAGGGAAGATCACGACTTCTAGTTAGGAAATCCAATATATCCTGACCGCTGGGTGACACACCAAACCCTCCTGTCTTGTAAGTATAAATGCGTCTTTTCATATACACTTCAACATTCCAAGAATAGAACTAGGTGTTTAAGGTAAGACACTTATAGAAAAACTCATATATACACTTTTGTTATTTTTCTTTCATGATGTGGGTTATAACCTCAAAGGTGTCATTATCCATCCACAAAAAATCCATCCATCCAAACAAAATTAACACAAAAACCCCAAATAACATTATCAGTCTAAACTATCTTTCCCCTGATTCATCCCAGAATAACTTAACAAAAAGTCTCCCACTTATTTATTACTTTTCAACATAATCTTCGTCCATAAGGACAAATAAAATAAAATAAAACCTCTCCTCTGCCTCCCTCAAACCCAAAACTCTTAGATCTATCTTCATCTGTCGCGAAAATCATCCTCCGATTTTTGATTTTTCCTTCTTCTGTTCTTCAATGCTTACTTACTTCAACCAATGAAACCAATTCTGACCTAAATCGTCTCAATTTTCTGACCTAAATCCTCTCAAACAACAAAATGGTGAAGAAGCAAACTCAACAGGAGAAAAAGAGAGACAAAAAGTTAAAGAAAACAGTGAAAAAAACTCCAAAAGGTAAGAATCATATCAACTCTGTGGTGATGGTGTTGATGGTGTTAATTTTGTTGGTCTTTTTTGTTTTGATGAAATCAACATTAACGTAAACATTAATTAGGTTTATGCTTCATTTTTTTTTCTCAATTGAATGTGAAACAAAGATTTTTAGGTTTAATCTTCCTTGATTTTTTGGGTTTTCTGTTTGGTTTAGGTTTCAGTTGTTAGGTTTAGGTTTAATCTGATAAACTGATCAGAGTCACTCCATTAATTAGGTTTTGGTTTTATTTGTTTTCAATTAAATGTGAAACCGTTCAATTTTAAATTTTTATGTTGGTGTGTTTTATTTCTTGTTTTTCTGATGAAACCAGATTTGGTTTCGTCATTTCCACTTGTGGTTTACACATGCCAGCTTGACCATTTTCTGTTGGTGTGTTATATTTATTATTTTTTTGATGAAACTAGATTTGGTTTCACCATCTCTATTTATGGTTTACATATTTTTGTTGGGTGTGTTTACTTGATGTTTGCTTATGTAACCATATTTGGTTTCACCATTTTCAGTGAAAAAACTCTTAAAGATTGTCACTTGTAACCGTAGTGAATGGGTTTTAAAGATGGAATCATATTTGGTTTCATCATTTTTCAGTTATGGTTAAGGTTTCATCATTTTGTTGGTGCGTATAGTTTACATATGGTTTAACAACAGGGAAAAAAAGAGAAACAAAACCATATAAGTGCTCGTTAAATCATTTGTGCGTACTAGCATCTGAGATAAAAGCTTTGATACACAACAAAAAACTGCATATGAAGGCTCTGGTTTCATCTCCAGGCCTTGGCCAAGTCCGTGGCCTAGCTTGCTATGCTCATACAACTTGGCCATACCTTGAACAAGTTCATGGCATAGCTTCATATGCTCCTAAAACTTGGTCGTACCTTGCCCAAATCCATGGCCTATCTTTCCGCGCTCATATTACCTTGGCCAGCTATGGCCAAGCCCCTGATAAACCTCCTACAACTCGTTGGACCTTGGCCGACTACATTACTACTCATAGGACCTTGGCCAGCCATGGCCAAATCCATGGCATATATATCATGACCCTTTGGGACCTTTGAGACCTTGGCTATCTAAGGCCAAGTCCATAACATAGTCGGTACCACCCCACATGCCGCAAATGCATGGTGGCCGAGTTCACAAAACCCTAATATGCTATTAAAAGATTTGATCTCAACTACCCTAGTTAGATCCAAATACCCTAGTTGAAATAAAGTCACGATCAATATCTTTTGACCTAATAATTAGCCATAGCCGGCCAAGTCCATTAAACCCTAAAAGTTAGGACCAATCCTAACCTAAGTGGTTCTGACAATTAGATCATGACTAAAATTCCAAATCAACTACTTAGGCTGATATGAACACTCCACGAGCATACCCTTGTGCCCTAATGGTCATAATCAAGTTGAGGCCAAACCCTAACTCTCGTTTATCAGCCAAGTTGAGCCATTCTTGACCGTTATTAAGCCACGGCTAAATACACGTTGGCCCAGCCACTATGGTTGGCCAATAGTTTGCCACGAAGATACATATGTTCCTTGGGCATCCATGGCCTAGTCGTGATATAATTATTTCGGTCTCAACCACCGTGGGTGGTCATGAGAATATTAGGCCACCTTTTGGTCTCAACCTGCCAAGCTGAGATTAGCGCCGCAACTCTCCAAGATGGCTTTAATGCTATTTTAGGACATGAATATGCCAAACCGTCTCTAATGGTCCATGACTTGACTCGCTATGCTCGTGGCTAAGATTGGCCTAATTATTCTAATCTCAGCTATTATGGTTGAAACCAAACGTATATTAGGCCACATTTTAAACCGCAGCTTGCTAGGCTAACTTTAGCTCTATTTTTTGATCTCAACATGCTAGGTTGAGATTAGGGCCATTTTAGGCCACAACTTTCCAAGTTAGCTCTAGCACCATATTGGGCCATGTCGTGCCATGATCCATCCGTGAACGATTATGGCCTAAATATTTCCATCCTAACTACTGTGGATGAGAGCGAGCATGTTATGCTACTTTTATGCCACTAACATTCCATGCTAATTTCTAGCATTACAATGTGCCACTATCGTGCCATGTTACTTTCTAGCGACTTAGTAGGCTGAGATTATGTCACATCACTTTATTGGCACCCTAGTCGTCCATGGCCAAGTTTTTTTCACAAGAGCTTCGCAAAACTAGATCAACATGTTTATAAGACATGTGTCACATGAACGACAATGATTAAGCAAAAACAAGATGTAGTCCATGACTCCATTAATTCCTATGAAATATCAAATACGTCATATGAGGGGATTCTTCATGGGGTATTGATTTGGTGGTTTATAGCAACATGCGGCGTGGCAACACCCCATGATGAGAAGTTACAAGGAGTGGTAACAGTTATAGCAGTTGGAGAGATAATGGTATACAGTAAAAGGGGTTTCAACACCCAAATACACAATTCATTATCACTGCAGTTTCTCTAACTTTTATGCTTCCCTCCTCTAAAATCAACATATCTTCTCTCCTCATGAAAGAAACCGAACGAAACGGCTACTTTCATGATTTAGGCTTGTCCTGTTCGATTTTCGATTTTCGAACCTAAAACAAAGTACCATAGCGGTGCATTTATTTTTCCTAGAAGTAATTTTTATATACTAACAATTGGCGACCACCGACGGAGATCAACATCTTATTCACGAAATCAGATTCTTCAATCGTATGAAAATCAATTCTCCAGCCATCTAAAAATATGGTAGATCTTAGGTCCGGTGCAAGAATTGATCCCAGTTCCAGTAACATCAATGGTGGAAATTCTGAAAATACTCCTCAAAACACCACTTCTGCAAAAAACACTACTCCTGCAAACAACACTACTATTGTTACCACTACTGCTGCTGAAGATATCATTAATACTGAAAGCGTCAGAAACGAGGAAGCACTTCCGAGCATTACAAATTTGATGCGATAGCAGGAAGATATAACCAAAACGCAAGCAAACATTGCTACTACCCAAGTAGATATTCTTTCATGTATCAAAACTCTAACGGCGCAATTAACTCCAGAGCAGCGGCAACCTCAGAAGGAGAAAACTAGAACACCTTCATATCTATTGCTAAAGCCGATACACCAAAGGATGTCTATCAGGAAGACAACGAAGTCCGCTTCACCGTACCATAAAAAAAATCTGTAATCAAACTTCATCACCCGTGAAGATTTGGAGAAACTTTTGCATAATCATTGAAAAGAAGGTTCGACTTCATTCCACCAACACCAACCTCCATGCATACCGAAAGGATACACGTCTCCCACGTTTTCTCTATACAATGTATCAGGTAACGCTCGACAACATATCTCTCGATTTCTGGAATCCTTAGGAGAATACGAGTATCACCGGACATTATGAACCAAAAAGTTCTCCAAATCACTTACGAGAAGGGCCACAACCTGGTACAACAACCTCGTTCCCACAATATCTCCGACTGGTCCCATATAGTTCACACCTTTTACCGAAAGTACTTCTTTATTTCCGAACATATCACTCTCTCATACTTGGGTAGAATGTTTCAGTGATACAACGAGCACCCCAACGACTACGTCAAGAGATTCAGAATACAAGCCTCGGATTATCACGATTCGAACACGACTGAGCGATAATTGATGGAGTTATGTATTAACAGTATGATCCCTATTTATCGAGCCTTAGTCGAAAATTAGGTCTTTCAAACTTTTTCGGAACTCCACGAAGCGGTCAAGCGATCGACCACCACCGTTCCAACTTTACTAGAAAGGACGGGGCCTTCCAAAGAAAAGGATCATGGAAATACCCGCGGAAGATAGGCATCTGGTCAACGAACGGTGCTCGGGACAAACTTCCATGGGTGTCATTACTAACGAATGACACAAGAGAAAAGTTGCACCTTAGCAAACTGCTTGAACCAAACCCTTCATTTCTGCCTCGACAACTGCCTAAGCCTTGGCACCAGCGCCAAATCAGGCTAGTGTAAGGATATATCCATAGCCATCAACTGTGTTGCTTCCAGTAAGCGCCTCTTATCTATTGAATCCGTCCGAGCCTGTCCCATAGGTTGCAATCGACAAGAACAACAAAAATCCCGGCCGGGGACTTTTCACCACTGCCTGTATCGAGCAAGCTGAGTTTGGAAAAATACTAATCGACACCGGAGTAGAAGTAAACATCATCACTGTGAAAACTTTGAAAGCTGCAGTAGTTACCGATGCGAGGCTACGTACACGCAAGTTGTAGACGACGATTCCGAAGAAAAATGAAAAAATGCATATAGCCATATTATTCTCGAGTTGAACATGGGCGACGTTCAAACGCCCACTAATTTTCAAATCCTTATCTTACGATATGATTTTGGAGTGCCCACGGGTCCACGACAGCGAAACAGAGGTACCCATCCTATGAATGTCCCGAGGCTCTCCAACAAAGCCGTACTGACTGTCATATGAATAGATCCGCATAATAGATCATTATATGAAGCAAATACCTGTGGGTGACATGATATCATACATCTAAAGGTTCAACGCACAAGTAAGTCATGTTCAACAAATCTCTTTGCAACCAATTGTCGCAAAATCCGCCGAAGCTTAGGGACTTGACCCCGGATGTCAATCCCACTCTGACTTGACGATGTGAATGAGAAGCTGGTCTTTTTTAGTATTTTACTATGAGTATGAATCGTCTCGGATGGAAACAAGAAAACCAGTAACCCAATGATTCTAGAAACGTGTCGCAAGCTTGAGATACCAAAATCCAATCCTTTTCAAGTCGGTGACACGGTCGATAAAATTACCACCTCTCCTAGAGAAAAACCATATCTCCAGGTTGTTGAAACCATATTAGGTGGATACTATAAACCTTTTAATATCAATGAGACAATAGCGGTAGTCATACCTAGCAAGTGGATTGAGGCCGTCAATGCTTAAACACTGCACCACCCTACCAATCTTTCCCTGTTTTCGCGTAACATTTGTAATTCCTCCAAAGTGATTGCAACACCTTGCATTTATATTTAAGATTTCAATCTGTCAACCAAGTTGTTACTTCCCTTTTCTAGAATTCTTTACAAACCATTCAAAATCTTCATATTCAAAATACCAAAATAAAACCACAAAAATCCAGGTATCTCAGAGACACATAAAACTTTCAAAGAAAATCACTCAGGAAAAATATCTTTGAAGACTGACTGGTTTGGCATCATCAACAAGATTATCCTCTGCTTGAGCAAAGGTATCAGTTGCAAGTCCCAATTAATGGGGATAGTTTTTTAGTATATCTCCAACCTCGGTAATCGCTCTCATATGATGGCAAAGCCATCAAACACCAAGTTTATCGTCTCAGCATCCTCCTAGAGTCATATTCGTCAAACTTGAAGAAAAAGTCAACTCCATCATTCAGGTAGCCAATTGGTGCAGTTTTCATCGCATAGGTGTCCTACCCAACGACACCACTTGAAACATCATCTCCGACAGCCTCGTCCGAAGAATCACATGAACCGCACTTGGAGATTGAAGTTTACATGAGATCACCTCACTGTCGGAAATCCCTCCATCCTATTGGAGACATACAACCAGAGAGTCGCAAACTTGATGAGGTTCTTTGCTCTTTAAAAGTATGCCTCAGAAATATCTTCACATATCCCAACCACATCGTCGGATCTAGTATATGCCTACAACTCTTGACAAGGATGAAACGCACCCCAAGCCGACTCCATAAATACATCTCTAGTAACCCAATAGAAGTGTGAATGGGGATTGCTCGTCGCAGCCCATCCCATACAGCAGTCCGAAAATTCAGAAGATAGCTAAAGAGACGTCGCCTGAAACATAGCCTTTGAAGACATGATAACAACACGTCGGCAACAGAACGCCTCTCAGCTCACCTACTACAACCTCGACGCCTCCGTAAGGCTTCGCCTATATGAGCATTCCAAGCATACCATCATCACAATCAGAAGGGTAAAATAATTTTATGAGCTAAAGAGCCAGAAAATTTCATTCAATTAATGCTTGCGAGTTTTAGCGAACGTCCTAGTTGCGGCTCAACAACCCATACACCGAAAATGACTTCATCTTCAATTCAACTTCTAATTTCAGCCTTGATGCGACATAGACAACAACCACAGAAGGAGACGTCAACCTTCCTGGCTTCCATTACCTGATCACACCCATGGCATGGGGATTTCGCCTCAATTATCGCTAACTTCAACCACACCAGTTAATTATGGAGGATATGCCAAATCAAAAATTCACAGGGTAACAAAATTAACTCCCCCAATCTACAAACGATCCCAAAATAGATAGTACTTGTAGTCATAGTACTAGTCTCGGTTATTATTGGCTTACAAGATGCTCTCATAAGTTCAGAAATAGGCAATCATCGGTGAGGAACGGGATAACGCATACTCATAATAAGTTTTCACCTATGTGTCTACTATGACCTACTGAAATGGCGTATCAAACGGACATACATGCTAAGACATGCGGCTCTTTCACTGAAATTCATGGAGTCTCAAGAAGTGCACGGGATTACAATTTGAAAACATCCACGCATGGGTGACCGACATACAAACCCCGAATCAGGTGATTCATTTTGCATATATATGATAACTTCATCCGTTAGCTTCGAAAGTTGAGATCAAATGTCAGAAACCGACATTGTATGAAGACTCCGTATCTCCTGGAATAAATGATGCGCAAGCTAGGGTTTCCCTACGGGATTCAATAAAATCAGTCTGAGAGAGACCTCAACAACCTATATTTCTTCATCTATTCAAAGATAAATTCACCTCGGGTTCAACCTCATCTCCTAAGATATTTTAAAATATCAGAAGACGCCACCAACCTCGAGTAATCGCTGATTCACTATTGCGACCTTTATTGTCTCCATTGCTGACACTGTTGCGGACAGCCGTATTACTAGTACTCTTATTATTGTAAGACGAAGTCGGTGAATATTCTATGCTCGAATCTACAATAAGAATATTCGAGCCCACTGTCAGCCTCATTCACAATTCCACGCCTAGCACCGTATATATGATCAGTGTAACCAAATCACCGAAAAAAACTACATGTTATCCACGGCAGCGCGATGGTAGAACTTGAGCAATTGAGGATTTGCAAGAGTCTTCGTGATATAAAAACAAAGGAAGATCTAATGAAGACCTAATTAATCACGGCCACAGTATAAAAAGAAAAGAGGATTCCCTCTTGGCCGATAATGGCCGGCCAAGACCCATGAATCCACACAACTTCTACCATGGACATATGAAGTTCGAAGTCCTCCATATCAATGGTGATAACCACTCAGGCTGGCGATAACCACCTAAGCTTCCGTATTTGAACATGCTGCTCGACCATGCCCGCGCCCCGCTTCCGAAACAATCATCTTTCTACTTATGAATTTTGAAATTCATTAGCATCATGGTCACCATCTAGTGCTTACCACGAAACACGTTATTTGTTCCGCGCTAACCAGTGGATTGACGTTGATGGTGAGTTTTTGAAAAAGACAAAACTTGTAAATTCACCCTCGACCCTGTATCAAAGACACATCTATAAGTATATATGTGTGCTAGGGCTTAACCAGTTTAACCATCGGCATTCTATATATAATACATATGTATGGATTATTTCAGTACCAGTACTATACTTTCTTTTATACTATCTTCTATCATACTGATTGGACAAATCTTAGACGGATTGACCGCTAGTATAGAGCAATGTTGTCTTCAGGTTTCCACTGATGCTGGTGAAGACTACCCTTCAGATGATCTCTGCCTATACAAAATATATATGTTACTGAAAGCGTGGTATTTAATATAGAGTCATATCTAACATCGTCTCAAGTCACAAGCTCCCATGGCCGAGTTCCTTGAACATGTCATATTTGCACTTTTGTATTCAAATTATTGCCAGAATAGTATCATGTTCTAAATTTGGGCATGAAATGCTGCCACAATTTAAAACCCTAGACTATAGCCACACAATGATTAAGTCATAGTTAGTTGTGTAAAGATCATTATACCTTGGATAGTTACGGCCAAGTACATGGCATGTATTACATCTCTTATAACACCTTGGCCAGCTGTGGCCAAGTCCGTGACATATCTTGCCACGCTCCTAACAACTTGGACAGCTGCGGCCAAGTCCGTGGCCTAGCTTGCCACGCACTTACAGCTTAGCCTGACATTGTCCGAGTCCTTGGCATAGCTTTCCACTCTCATAAAACATGGCAATACCTTATCCAAGTCCGTGGAATATCTTTCCACTCTCACACAACTTGTCCAAACCTTGGCCAAGTCCGTGGCATAGCTTGCAACGCTCATACAACTTGTCCAAACCTTGGCCAAGTCCATGGCATAGCTTTCTACGCTCATACAACTTGGACGGACCTTGGACAAGTCCACGTACTAGCTTTCTATGCTCATATTACCTTGGCCATCTGTGGCCAAGCCCTTGGAAAACCACTTACAACTCATTGGACATTGGACGACTACATTACTTCTCATAGGACCTTGGCCAGCAACGGCCAAGTCCGTGGCATATATCATGACCCTTTAGGACCTTGGCCATCTACGACCAAGTCCATAATATATCCGGTACCACCCCACATGTCGTAAATACATGGTGGTCGAGTTCACAAAACCTGAATATGCTATTAAAGGGTCACAACGAATCAACGACTTAGATGATTTTATCTCACTACCCTAGTTAGCTCCAGCTACCCTAGTTGAAATAAAGTCAAGGTCAATATCTTTTAACCTAATAATTAGCCATAGCCGTCCAAGTCAATTAAACCCTAAAAATTAGTCACCAATCCTAACCTAAGTGATTGTGACCATTAGATCATTACAAAAATTATAACTCAACCCCTTAGGTTAAGATGAACATTCCACGGCCATACCCTTGTGCCCTAACGGTCATGATCACATTGAGGCCAAACCCTAAATCTCGTTTATCGTCCAAGTTCTGTCATTCTCGGTAGTTACTAAGCCACGGCTAAATACAAGTTGGACCAACCACTATGGTTGGTGTCACACCCGCAAATGCACCTAGCAATTTTTTTGCGCGACTGTAACCCGGCAACAACGTGGTTTAGTAAATCAAGCTTCACCTAATATTGTTTCAGCCTTATAAGTTTGTACCAAAACAAACAACCAGCACTATTATGCAATGGAAGTATTTCGTCCTTCTTATCCTTCTCTTTTCTTCTCAAATACTTACCATAAAGCATTCAAACATTGCCATACATTCGCTAAAAAATTTATCCAACCAAGAACACTTAGAACATGACACAATTAACCCATTTTATTGGATTCAAAGGGAAGATATACAAAACTTGCCCACTTAGGGACTTACACAGATTTGTTCCTCTTGAACCAAGCCTTAACCTTATCAAAACTCTATCAATTTGAGTCTCACAATCTCCTATGTAAGCCTGAATTTCCTATGCATTTGCATTATTTGTACAGAAATTTTAATGGCCAAAAATCAAGCACAACATCTGCACACGCATGGGACAGCCATCTGTCATATATGGCAATTCCATAACCGCCAATAACTGTGCCAACTAGGCCAGTTTCGTCTCTAACTCGAGCCAGACTTCAACACATGTTCTCAAGCAGTTATGAACACACCTTTTAGGCTATAAACTTCCTCTATAACCGTTCTCCTTGTCTCACACTTTTGACATGCTTGTAAAGATAATAACCAACTCCTAACCATCACCTGAGCCATATTTGCGCATTAATGAACTTGGGTTTCCTTTTATACTCATGCAACATGGTCGTGTACTCTTGTTGGCCTAATCCAATGTACGACCAACATTGTTCTACAATTACCTCGGCCATTCTCTTAGCTCTTTCTGGTTATTCATGTGTCATATGCTTCACTTAGCCAATTTTGCTCGACAATAGCAATGCCTACTCTTGCATTATTAGCTTGTTTACATTGTCCAAGCTTTGGCTAGCCTTGAACTAGTACATAGGCCAACTCCCGGCCTATTCTACACTCTTGCATCATTCTTGAGTTTGGGCCAACTCAATTCCATGGATACGCCTTAATGCCAACATCGCATGTTACATTTTATTAACTAGCCCCTGTCTTGCCTTTCCTCAAAACTCTCATTAAATATTAAAAATTAGGATTAATCCTAACCTAAGTGGTTGGGACAAATAAATCACGCCCAAAACTCTCAAATTTTCCACCTAAGTTGAGATAAATATTCCATAACCCTTGGAAAGTTATGTCCAAGCCCTAATTCTCGTTTGTTAGGTATGGTCAAATTGCGCCATTCTCATGCCCTAATCGTCCAACATCGAGCCACGACTAAATATACGTTGGCCAAACCATTATGGATGGCCGCAAACATGATACAAAGTTGTACATGTTCCCAAGACGTCCATGGCCAAGATGAGATCCAATTATTTCGGTCTCAATCACCTTGGGTGGCCCGGAGTATATTAAGCTACTTTTAAGGTCGCAACTTGCTAAGATGATTTTAGTGCCACCTTAGGTATAGAATACGCCACACGCCACCTTAGGTCCAGAATATACCACAACATCTCCAACGGGTCACGTCTTGACATTTTATACTCGTGACCAAGTCATGGCCCCACAATTCTCATCTCATAAGGCAAAACATATTAAGCCCTGATAAAGCCGCAGCTTGCTAGGTTAGCGTATTTTAGGCCATGTTGTGCAAACCCTAGTGCCATATTAGGCCACACCATGCCATATTACTTTCGTGGCCTAATTAAGACCTAATCTCAGCTACCGTAGCTGAGAACAAACATATTGGGTCATCTTTTGGATCTTAGCATATTAGGCTAATCTTAGCGCCACTATAGGCTATGACATGCCAAACCCTAGCCTATTTTAGGCCACAATGCCACTTGCTATTTTCACGCCACAAATATTCCATGAACATATTATGCCACATTCCATGCGCTTATTTAGCACTACAATATGCCACGAAAAGATTATGGCCTGGCATATCTATTTCATCTTAGCTGCAGTGGAAGAATGTGGACATGCTATACTACTTTTACGCTACTAACATGTCGTGCTAATTTCTAGCACTATAACAAGCGATTAACATACCAAACTATCTTCTAGCGCCTTAATAGGCTATGAACATGCCACGACACTCTCTTGGTGCCCTAGTTGGCCGTAGCTAAGTTGTTTTCGCAAAAACTCCACAAAACTCAATCACACATGTCTATAAGACATGTGGCATGGCTAGGGCTGCACAACGGTCGGGTGGGGTCGGGTTTCTACCCTACCGACCAACACACCGTACATAAAGATTTTTTAAGAAGGAGACCCTAATAGGAAATGCATTCAAGATCGTGTCGGTTATAAACCGCCCGATGATTTATCGAGTCGGCCAGGTTAGTGATAGGTTTACCGATCATTATTAAAACCATTTGATACTCGTACTGAAACAACAAAAGAACTTCATATATGTTGCATCCATAAGTACAAAACACAATCTGATTAACTCAACTGAATTAAAAAAAAAGTACATGAGATTTTACAATTAAAAAAAAAAAAAAAACTACTTGAATTTTTTAAAATCAGCCCATTATTGAAAACCCCCCAAATTTTCCATAAATATATGAAGCCATTTTAATTTTGTGAAATTATAGCATAAATCTAATTATATTACCAAACTTTCTCCCTTAGGTATACACATCCCTAGAAGTTTCAACTTAATTCAACACTACTTTTATATAAGACGAAGATGTTAATCGAGTTCGATAAGAAAGTTGTTGTTGCATGTTGATGGTGGTAATGTATACGAGAAAATGGAAGATGTAGAACTTAATGGAAAAATAAGATGAAAGAAAATCTCATTCCCTCTGCTTTATACAAAAAAAAATGGGAAGAGAAAAAAAATACTCGTATATGTCTTGAATCTAGGTAAGTATGCGTCATATCCAAGATTAACTGGTAACATTAATTATATACATCGATGACTAAAAGTTATTTGAATGATCGGTTGGTTTTGAGTTAGGGTCGGTCGATATAGATATTCAATCGCGCAGCATCGAAAACAGGTCAGTTTATTAAACACCTCTACCATTAAGGACTCTGTTGGATATCTCGGGTTCAGTTTGGTTCAGTTTTATTAATATCGGTTCGATTGGATTGATTTCTTGTGCAGCCCTAAGCATGGCTATGATTTAGCCTAAACAAGATGTAGTTCACGACTCTTCTAAATTTCTACAAAACATCAAAATATGTCACATGGGGGGATTCTTCATGGGGTATTGGTATGGACTTGGTTTGCAGTAAACGTGCGGCGTGGCAACACCCCATGTGAAAATTTACAAGTAGTGGTGACGGTTATAGCAGTTGGAGAGATATATAATGGATATGGTAAAAGGGGTTATCTAAAAACTCTCTAAAATATCTCACCTTACCTCCATCATCTCCATATTCTCCATCTCTCCACAACCTCACTACCTCCACTACTTACGAGAAAAGCAGTGTGTATTCCAAACAACTATAAATATGCCACTTAGCCTAATCAGAAAATAGAACAAGCTTCCATACCCAAAAAGCTCTGTTACTTCTTAAACTATTATGCTTTCCTCCCCTAAGATCAGCCCATCTTCCTCTCCTCGTGACCGAAGCAGGGCGAAACGGCTATTTTCGTAGTTTAGGCTTGTCTTGTTCGATTTTGATTTTCGAACCTAAAGAGAAAGTACCACGGCGGTGCATTTGTTTTTCTTAGAAGTAATTTATAGGTACTAACAATGTTGCAGATTATCACGTCCCAATTTTTGCGTAAAGAAAGTCACAAAAGTTGTCGGGTTTCAGAGAAATCTTTCCATTTTTATTTTTTCTACTTCGTCTGTTATACTAAAGAACCAGTATAGGTTGAAGTATGATGGCAAGAGATTCAAGATCTTTACTAAGATATTCAATATCAAGTAAGTGGTTGAGAGGCGTGTGAGATTCTCTTACACAACATTGTTACACCTACTGGAATAAGAAAAATTCTAAATTTAAGATAACCATGGCAAGGTTAAACATGCTGAACCATACCCGTGTTGGTATACTGGAACATGTGAAAGCAAACACTTAAATTATGGTGAAAATATAAATATATTTTTTATTATATGGGCAAAGATGTAATTCTGGCTTCAGTAATAATAATATAAAGTAAATGTATCTACCGATCATGGGACAGAGATGAAACTCTGATTCATACCAACTAATGTTGGAATACAAGCATTGTAATGCAAGTATCATATAGTATCAGTTAACTACAAAATATATAAAGAGTTTAATTGACAACAAACTCATTATATCCTTGGAAAAGGTCATACCCCTAGTCGTCAACTTTTGTGGAAACAAGAATTTTTCCTAGTTAATAAAATTACCCAAGAAAAATTCTTAATTTATTATCTTTCTTCAATCGATTTCGTGTGGTTAGATTTTAGATTTTATATGATTTGATCCTAAACTATTAGTTACATGATAGTTTAATTGATTCGTCATCTAAAATAAATAAATATTGTTTGCGAAGAAATATTTCTGTTGTCTTCTCTTATGGAATGAAAAGTATATCATTTCCACGAGACTAAAATACTCTAGAGAAATTGAGTTATAAGGATCATCCGTACATTATGATGAAAAGTATATCATCTTCATGAACTGTGACACTCTAGAGTAAATGAGATCAATTTTCTTTTGTTACGTAATATGGGCACACCACTTATTACATGAAGCTCTTAAGAAAATATAAAACTACTTGTTGAATTGTTTCCTTATATAGTATCATTCGATAATTGGATCATCACAACTAATAGCGGAACAAAGAAATGCCCAATCTTTGTTGCCTAATTAGTATATAAATTGAAAGTTACATGAGCTCTATAAGAACCAGGTGCTAATCAAAATTTGTTTAGTTCCTATGAAATCTGTGCAAATGATTATCTTATGAAAACTCACGGTGATAATGGAAATGCATTTACAAATTACCTCTAATGAATGTGAAACGAATCACATTTTAGATAAAATAATGAGACAATTAGTCTAGTGAACTGTAAATCACTATTACTTGGATACACCGATAGTGTAATGTTGCGTACTAACTCATTCTGGTTTTGACATAACCATAAAGACACCCTGGTTACAAAATGATTTTCCATTTTTAAAGAACTCACACGGATATCCCTTTATTTGAGTGAACAAGAAAATGGGAATTACAAAGGCTAAAAGAATGCAAAGTGACGGCATCTCTCACAATCAACGTTTTGAAAAGTATTAGAAACACCACCTCCCCTCCCATTATGTTTTTAAAGTAATAAAGCATTTAAACATGATTGAGACCATCCTAAGATGCAAATGGTAAACAACCATTCTTTCAAAAGAAACAAAGTGACATTTGTGGACATATCCATGCAGAATGAGGACCATTTATGGCTTTGTGGATGATTAGAGGTGTTGAATTATTTATTGTTGTTAGAGCATAGATCGGTTGAACCCTCCAAGCGTTGGTATGTCAAGTTTGGTTGTCATATTTTAGTATCAAAACGCATCTAGAGTCGCTTGATTAAATACTAGAGTCAACTTCATTTAGGTTAGACTAGCAAGTCTAGGAATGTTGAGATGTACAAGTATTACTCCGAAGACCTGAAGAATGTGAAGAAGTAACGACTACAACGACGACATCATCCTTCCTCTTGAGGTTAGTAATATTTACTTGATCTTGTTTACATTCCTAACGTATCTTTCAAGTCGGCTTATATTGAAAAACAGAACATGCGAATATTTATATATATATATATAATACTCTAGTGGTTAGATTTGGTCATGACATTATGATCAAAGTGTCAAGGAATTTATTGAATTACGAAGTTTAACGCTTATCTTTTGAACTTCGTAAATACTACATCGACATAATCTATTGCATATAGTTGTTTGATTATGTGTGCATTATATAGGTATGATTTCACCCTAGGAAACAATGTTTTATAACATTTGTTTAAAGGAAGTACATATATGAGCTTATTTCATAATCTAAAGGAAATCATGATTGGTCAGGTTCTTTATTGAATATATTTTGAATGACCAATATTAGAAGACAAGGTAGAACCTATCTTAAGTTGTTAAGATTTATGGTATAACCGGTCATAGCCTTTATAATATAGATAATTGTGAGCTACATTGGAAATCAAGGTGTAACCGATCACAAGCTATATTGAAATGCAAGTTTTAACCGGTCACAAGTTACTTTGGGATCCAAGGTATAACCGGTCACAAGCTAACTCAGGAAGTAAGGTGTAACCGATCATAAGCTACCTATGGGAAGCAAGGTGTAACCAATCACAAGCTAACTCAGGAAGTAAGGTGTAACTGATCACAAGCTACCTCTGGGAAGCAAGGTGTAACCGGTCACAACCTGGTTTGGGAAACATGGTATAACTGATCACAACTTACATTGTGAGGTTGGTACAACCGATCCCAAAGAGCAAAACCAAGTTTCCAATATTCACATATCTGTTTATGTTTTGTGTGAAGCTTGGAATTAGGGTTTGCTGAGAAACTTCTAGATGTCGACATTATTTGAACATGTACATAACTCTTATCTTTTATTTTTCAAAAATATTCCTTGATACTCAAGGTGATCCCATGTCCAAAAAAGTGAAAAGTATTTAATTATGATTTTCATCATATATGTTTTAATTACCAGCAATTAAAGCATATCCTCTGGAAAATATTATTAGTTAATGTGCTAGACTAATAATAAAAGTTTTATATGAGAGTTTTCAGAAATATGGTTTGGGATTTAAGTGGAAATAGGAAAACTGAAATTAGGTACTTTAATGAGAATATCTTGAGAATATTTTTGGTTTTGGAATTTCCTTGTTGTCCAAACAACCTTGGTGTATAAATACTTGAGTTTGCATTTCTTGCAAACTATCCTAAGAGCCAAGCAAACTTCATTCTTTTTGTTTCTGGTGGAGCCGTCTATCTAGAGAGGAAAGTATCCTAATTAGGTGAAATCTCTTACCACTGCTCGTTAAAAGACTTCTGTGGGATCAAGAAGCTCTACGAGTACCGTTGGTGGGAAACCAGATAATTGCTGTGTTATTAGTTTTCGATTATTGATTTGATTGACTAACGGTTGTTGAAACTTTGATTGCACCTGGTTTGTTTATTCTTGAGAATCTTCTCTTCTGATATAAGATTCACTAAAACTAGTGTTAGAACATAACTCGGTTGAATCCACAAAGCGTTGGTATGTCAAGTTTGGTTGTCATATTTTAGTGAATCAAACCTTATTTAAAGAGTCGCTTGATTATTTACTAGAGTCAACTTCGTATAGGTTAGCTAGAAAGTTACTAGGATATGAGACTTACAAGTATTACGTGAAGACTTGAAGAATGTGAAAAAGTAAAGAGCTAACGTATCTTTCAAGTCGTGCATATTGAAAACATAACTGTGAAGCTTTAAATGATTATACTCTAGTTAGACATAGTATTAAGGAATTTCAATACGAAGTATAACGTCTATCTTTTGAACTTCGTATATAAGACATCGACATAATCGTATGAATGCTATTGTGATTATGTATGGGTATGGGTGAAGATTTCGTCCTAGGAAACAATGTTTTTACATTCATTTAAAGGAAGTACAATTCATAAACTTGTGTTATAAATCGAAAGGGAAATCGCTAGGCTTATTGGTATTGTTGTTCATTGCAAATCTTTGGATTACCAATATGTGTGTTTAGTATAACCGCTCATAACTTTTTTATGTATCTTGGTAAAACTATTCACAAGGCCTGACTTTTGTATTGGTATGACGTTTATTAGTGAAACCGATCTTAAGTAATCACCTGAGATGGTATGATCGATTTACTGTAATTGGTATGGCCAACTCTAGACATTGGGGAACCGATCCTAGTAAGAGGTGCAACCGATCACAAGTAGGGGAATCGATCCTTGTAAGAGGTGCAACAAAATTTAATGATTGGTAACCGATCCTATGACTTCTGCAGCCGAATACAAGTTAGATACCATATATATGTGGTAACCTATCCTAGTACCTAGTCAACCAATTTTTGGGAAGCTAGTGTGGCAGATCCTAGTACCCACATGGAGGTAGAACCGAAACTTGTTTTGGTAGAATCGTTTAAACCCATGATTGGTGATTTGATAGGATAATCAATCACATAATTCTTGGAAGTCAGATGAACCAATTCTAAACTTGTTTGGAAGTTCGGAAAATCGGTTCCAAGATTGTAAATATGAAAAAAGATTTACAAAGTAAAGATGTCGACATACTTTGAACATGTGCAGTAACTCTTATCTTTTATTGTTCAAAGATATTCCTTAATAGCTAAAGGAGAATCCCGGATCGAAATAAATTGAGAATCTTTTAATTAAGGTTTTTAGATTTATATGCTTTTAATTTCCAGCAATTAAAATGCATATCTTTAGAAAATAAAAATTAGTAATGTGCATTTACTAGTTGGAGATTTTCTACTGAGATTTCGGTCAATATTTGGACAGTGCATTTCCAGGAATTATGAAAACCGTTTTTTCCCTTATTGTATATTTTGAGAATATTCGGTTTTGGAAATTCCTTGGTGTCAAAACTTCTTTGGTCTATAAATATTGAAGTTTGCATTTCGAGCAAACTAATCCTCAGAGCCAGCAAAACTACCTAGTTGTGTTGTTACTGGTGGAGCCGTCTATACGGAGAGGAAAGTACCCCAATTAGGCGAAATCTCTTACGACCGCTCGTTTTAAAGACTTCTTTGGGATTGGGAAGCTCTACGAGTACCGTTGGTGGGAAACTAGATAATTGCAGTTTATTATTAGTTTTCGATTGATTTGATTGACTAACGGTTGTTGAACTTTGATTGCACCTAGTTTGTTTATGCTTGAGAATCTTCTTTTCTGATATAAGATTCACTCAAACTAGATTGAAGTTTCGATGGGGATCTTTAGACTGTTTGTAGATCTAAATACGTCTTGTGATAATCCATTGTTAACAGACTCCGTTCTGTGTGTGATTGATCACAAGAGATTCAAGTTGATTGTGTGCAGGTGTTTATTGAAGATCTAAGAAGATTTGAAGACGAAGAAGATTTCTGATTTGGGTTCATAATCTTTGGTTGCACAAAACTTGATCGGATGGGGATCCAACTATAATCGGTTTATCTTTGTGATAATATAGATTGATTAGTTGAGTAGATCGGCATCAATACGTTTCTTTGTGATTCGAAGTATTAATTGCAAAGTCTTGACAATTACTTTGGTAGTTTTTATTGGATAGATCTAAGAACCTGGCAAAGGAGTTTATTTGGATAAACGGAAGAGCTTTTTGTTAAACTCATATCACTTGATTGAAAAGAGTTGTTATAGAACAGATTTGTTGCTCCTTTACTGTTTGGAATACGAACCAAAGGAATTGTTCCAAGTGCGTGACTTATTGCAAGTTTGAGGCGCAGGGATACAAACGAAACTAGGTGAACTATAGGTTTAGTTGCTTGGTCTCAACTATACGAAGTTGGTTTAGATTTTGTATAACAGCTTAATCCTGGGAGTATTCAATTCTGGACAAGGTCTCGAGGTTTTTCTGCATTTGCGGTTTCCTCGTTAACAAAATCTTGCTGTGTCTTTTAGTTTTCTATTTACGCAATTATAATTGTTTTATTATAATTAGAAGTAAAATACACAAACGTCAATTCCTATTTACTTGATAGCAATCCTATTGTGTTTGGTTAAGTCCGAACCTATTATCAAGTAAACATACTTCGTTGTTGTATTGTCTCGATCTTGCATCCATAGTCAATCACACATGTTATCTTGTTGTCGTATTGTCTCGATCTCATATCCATAGACGATCACACGAAGTGTGAACCGATTAGTTGTATTGTCTCGACTCAGTCCATAGACAATCACTTTCAAAGAAAGGACTTATAGGTGGAAAAGTTTTAGATTTAGGTATATTTTGGTACCCTCGTCTTTTCAATTGGTATCAGAGCAGGCAAACACGAAAATATCTAACAATCTGTGTTTGGTGCGATCCAACTTATAAGACATGAGTCAAAGTAAAGTTAAGCGAGAGCGAAAACTAAAGAAAGACTCAGTTAACGTATCACAAGACATTGGAAGTTTTGATTTTAAGAAATGTTTAAAAGGGGCTTCTTCATCAAGTTCTACTTATTCTTCTGAGAATAAGTATGAAGGTTCTCCAGACGAGATTAAGTTAAGCCCTGTATTCACAATCAATGATTCAGACTCTGAAAAATCTCTTTTTGATGACGAGAATTTTTTGAGTTCTATGCTTGAGATTTCTGATAAAAGATCAAGTGTAAAAACATCTGAACTAAAGGAATTGAGCAAACAATTTCTTATTCGTTCTAATGAACTTCTTTCAGCACTTGAAAGAAAGAGAACGAGATTTAACTTTAAAGTTTGAGAATCTCGATGAAGAGAATAACTTGCTGAAAGAACAATTCTCACAACAAATAAAGAGTCTTAAAGACAAAGTATGTGCTAGTCTTTCTCAAACAGAATTATTTAAGAAAGATCGTGATGCGGCTCTTGAAAAAGTACATTTGTTGGAAGAGAAACTTGTTGAATCTGATGCAAGGATTAACTCTCAACAAAAGAATTTTGAAGAGAAAGAAGGTGAATATCCTTCACAAGAAAAATGCCTTTAGGCTGATCTAGCTAGTGCTCTTGATAAAATCAAGTTGTTGGAAGAAGAAAATTTGGACATTAAAAAGTCCAATGCTAGCTCAAACAATTTAACCTCAATGTTAGAAGAAAGTAGAAATCATCGTGATACACGAGGATTGGGCTATAAGGGAATAAATGCTTCAAATATTAGCAAAGAGGTAAAATTTGTTAAAGCTAAAAATTCTTCATAACCATAGGCTTCCACTGATATAAAAAATGCTCGTATTTCTTGTAAAGAAGTAAAACCAGTCAAGCCTAAGAATCATGTTCAACCATACTCCTCAAGTACGACAACAAACGGAGGCACTTATGCTAATGTTAAGAAAGCAACAATGTTGAACAGAGATAAGAAGAAGAAGAAGAAGAAGAAGAATCGTCGAGCTCCAAGGAAAGTGGATCCACAAAAAGGTAACATTAAAACTCATACTCCTTATGTTACTAAGCATTGTTATTATTGTGGTAATAAAGGGCGCTTGCAATGGGGACGCAAAGTTCGTAAGATGGAAGATGCACTTTCTTTTGTATCAAACGAATTGGGTAAATTTGCTCCCCGAAAGAACTCAGATTACTATTGTCCTAAGTTTAGGAAAAAGAATTATTATAATGATGGTTCAAATTTTTCCTATTGCTCGACAAGGTCATCTCATAAAAGACCCGAATATAGAAAAAGAGATGACTTTGTAAATACAAAGACAAGATCTGATGTTCCAAATTGGAGAAAGGTTGTTTCACAAAATATCCAAAAGGACAATGATCTTAATGGTATGAAGGAGAAAGCTGCTCCTGCGAAACCCAACTCTAAATGGGTCCCAAAGTCCTCCATAGCCAAGAAGGGACCAAAAGTTAGTCACAAGAATGACTCCCAGCTGTTAATTGTTGGTGACAATAATTATAAGAGTTTTCTTGAAAGACTAAAGAAAGACATCATGTCTGAAATCTCTTGTACTAGTAAACGTTGTGATAATGACACTCTTCATCACAAGTCAAATAAGAAAAACAAGAGATGGAACAAGATAAAACAAATCAATCTAGAGGTCAAGAGTGATTCTGTCTTAGTCCCTAGTGACAAAGAAAACAAGGCTCAAATAAACACAACCTAGTTGTGTTAGAATGTGCATGCTCACCTTGGTGCTCAATCTTTTGAAAGGTGAGGAAACACATGAAAACTGATCACATGATCTCTCGGTTATATATGACTAATTAACATCTTTAGGGAGATTTATTTTCTTCTATACTCATACTTTCTCTATCTATATTTGATCTTTTGATAGAAATGGTAATTTTTAGTTTATGATGTTTATATCTACTGATCATATATGTGTAGATCTTGTTTTTACGGTTAAAACGAGCCAAAAATCACTGAATTCGGACATCGTATGCAAAAGTTATGTCAAAAACAGTTTAGTGTTGTGATCCGTCACAAGTAACTCTTGTAACCGATCTTAGTGACTACTAGTGATTTTGTAACCGATCCTAGTGATAGGTCCGTACGAAGGAGTGTAAAACTGTTTTGCCCATAACTTCTTCGTTCGAACTCGGAATAACCTCATTCTTTTTGCGTTGGTTTCGCAATTCAATTCCCTACAAGATAGAGGTAATTTCAATACTTGATTATTTTTTGAATATTTATGGTGTATTGCATTTGTGTTATGGGATGTTTGATTTCGGTTTTCATAACCTTAATATTCGATCTCATATTGTGTAAACCCTTATGGTTTGGGTGACTTTTTGATTTAGCAGGATTAAGTTCTAGCCCATGTTGGTAGGCTTTATCAAAGGATCATAAGGGGTTCTGATTGAAACTAAAATGTGAAAAAGTCACAATATATTGAATCGTTTTTGGTTTAGCATAAAAGCATATGTGTTTCGTGGTTTCAACTTTTGCATCGCATTAGTTAAAACCAATTTTCAACATTTCTCTGGTAAAGGTTGCTCTAACGGGGGAGAGTTCTATGTGAACTTGCGCTTAATGATATATCTTTCTGGGGTGAAGAAAATGCGGAGCTTGAGGTAACAAATTTGTTAGTTAATCGTTTTCCTGTTTAAGAAAAGCCTGATTTTATTGCATATATTTATTGCTTTTTCTTAACAAAATTTAGGTACAATTGATGTTTATTCCATTATTTGTGTATGGATGTGTGTGTGATTCAATTGTTTCCTGTTAAGAAAAACTATTGTTATCTTGCTTTATTGTTTGGTATCAATTGTTTAGGCTTACAAAATTTCGGTGCAATTGCGGTACTATAATGTCTATGATTGTTTCAATTGCTTCCGGTTGAGGTAAATAATTATGCAAGTTGATTTATGTTTGTTTGTATGAATTGTTTATAGCTTAACTAAAGGGGTTTTCGGGATCAATTGTTTACTCCAATTCGATTCCGGATAAGAGAAACTAAGTTAATTCTGATCTTAGTATGCCTTCACAAAAAATGCTAGTTAATTAACCTAGTATTTGTCTTGTTTAAAAGTGAAAGGTCTAATTATTTGAATAATTGGAACCTGGTGAGAAAAATAGAGTTAATTCTGATCTTTATTTTGGTCTTATCGAACAAGCGATTGTATTTGTACAATCGGTTTAGCAAAGGAACTAAGGTGCTTAGTATATTTTTGGTTTGCTAAACTATTAGGGAAAATTGCTTCGTTCAATTTTTTCCTTGGTAACATATCAAAACAAAATTACTTTGTAGTTTCGGTTTTTATATTGGTTATCAAAAATGGTGTGTGGAACCCTCGTGCTTAACTCTTATAGGTTTTGCAAGTATTTTGAGATTTGTAAGATCCTTTCGGTTTGTCCTTTATTTGCTAGTGCCTTTGTCATTTTGTGACAAAAAGGAGAAGAAATATATGGAGTAAACAAGTGATTTGGTATCACTAAGGAAAGGACAATAGTGCTTAAACGTTATATCTACGAAAGAGTAAAGCATAGACTAAGGGGGAGTAACATATCATATTGATACTTGTAGTTACATGAACTACAAAGGGAATAACAAAGAATTGCGGATTGAAAATCTACTTATCTTACCTTTAGGGGGAGTATTAGCTTTGTTATTATAATGTCAACAGTGGAATTTATGGATTGAATGTTATTGTGTTGTTGAAACTTGGAATCAAGCGTATGTTTAATGAATTCTTGTAATTTTTATCCATATGATGTAAGAGTTTTGTCACTAAAATCTACAAAGGGGGAGATTATTAGAATCGTGTTTATCTTTGATAGACTTGATTGATTAGTTGCGTGAGATTGGCATCACTTTATAGTTTTTATTTGAGATTTATATTGATTGATTGCGAATCTATGGTTTGATTATTTCGGTAATCAAAAGATAGATTGATCTAACCATACAAAGGAATTTATTAGATTAAACAGAAGAGCCTTTGTCAACGACTCATAATATCTTATTACCAAGATAAAATAGAGTAGTTACCAAACAGATTATCATTTACTGTTGGAATAGGATCTAAAGGATTGGTGATTCACCTGCGTGACTCTAGAAGTCGAAGGCGCGGGGATACTGGGGAAACTAAGTAGCTAGGGGTAGTCTACTTGGTCTCAACTATATGAAGTTGGTATTATATTTTGTATAGCGGCTTTATTCTGATAGTATTCAAAACTGGACAAGGTCCCGGTGTTTTTCTGCATTTTCGGTTGTATCGTTAACAAAATCTTGCTGTGCCATTTACTTTATTTTTCCACATTATAATTTTTTATTATAATTAAATTAAATTTCACTTGTACGTTAATCTGTAACACTTGATATTGATCCTATAGAGTCTCGGTTATTACCAAACCTATTGTCGAGTGATCACTTAGTTGTCGTATCGTCTCGATCTTAAATTTATAGTCAATCACAGAAGTGATCTAGTTGTTGTATTGTCTCGATCTTGTATACATAGACGATCACACAAAGTGTGTACCGAAGTTGTTGTATTGTCTCGACTCAGTCCATTGACGATCACACTTGGTAAAGGACTTATAAGTTGATAAATAAAAGATTGTGGTGTATTTGGGTACCCTCGTCTTTTCAATTGTTCACAAGAAATTATGCGTTTTTGAAATGATCTTAGCACATATTATACATGTAGGGGATCACCACCCTTGTTAATGCTAGACAGGTTACATCAAAAGAACTTGATGATTATTGCATGTTTAATATGATCCATGCAGAGCATCCTAAACTAGATGGTCTCGCAGAGGCTACCATCAAAGGTTATAGATGGTGTCTAACGCATAGGTTATGCATATCAACCTTCCTATAAATGCTTTTGAAATATGCAATATTATACACATCTTCACTTATTCATTTTATAACCCACAATTAGTCAACCATTTTTGCGTACCAATTGGTAACTGGATATGAGCCTGACATTTGTATTCTTACACATTTTTGGTATGCCATTACGACTCCACGTTGTACTAGAGCGGGTCATCAAAACGATTAAGTAGTTATGTTTGATATGAATTCCAAACAATTATCTGCATTTAGAAATCTTTGTCAAGCAATCTCTTATCCGCTATATTTGCGGATCGTCACTTTGATAAGACAGTTTTCTCATCGCTAGAGGGAGAGAAGAAAAAGGATTTCCTAAGAGAATGACAGATGGTGTGTTCCGACTTTGTCTCATGTTGATTCTTGTACTCCACAAATGTAAATGTGAAGTGAAAAGAATAATCAATTTTCAGAAAGTGCACTGATATCGGTAAAGTGACAAGATCACACATACCAGCTGCATATGTGCCTGCGAGGTAAGAAATCCTCAGTAAGGGTTACACCATAAACTAAGATGTTGCAACTACACTTGGTAGAAGTGTAGTATAGGACGTGGCTCCATAAAGAAAGATGGGAGACCACCAGGTTCGATCAATACTCACCTAGAAAGGAAATAGGTGAGTAAGGCACAACCTATTTCATCTCATTGAGTTGTCTCTGATTATGTCCATGAATCAAACTGGAGGACAATTCGAAGTTTAATAATTCAAGAGAAAATTGAAATCCTAAAATATTATGAGAACGCGTATGAGTCAACGAAAAGATCATGCACGCATATTGCAATTGCTTAAATAAATAGATCACGATGAGATCAAACCATGATCCTTGTTGCTTAATATCAACCAGAGCATATTTTTCCTACACAATCCAGGACGGTAAAACTTGGTTCTTTGACAAATATACATGTCTTTGGTGTGGTAGTGCTAACCAACCAAGTGTAAAGCCTGTGGACATACATGCTTGTTTGTCGCGAAGCGCAATGACAATAATGAAGTTGTAAAGTACAAATACTAACCTTGTGGCGAGAGGTCTCTTACAAAGCCCTGAAATTGTTTAGTCTGTTGTAATGAACGTTATAATGTTTTGTTACTTATTTAGTTTGTTAGTTTCAAAAGGACTTGAAATGCAGCAATTGTATGTGGTTATTACATATCTCTGTAAGGATTAAGAGAATAAATATATTTACAAAAGTGTTTAATAGCATTTTGGCGCCCTAATCGAATGACTCTAGACCATGGAGTATGTTTTCAATTAGATTAGAACGTTCACTTCTGAATTGAGACAATCGGGCGGATTTGGTATAGCCGTCTAAGTGACTATTTCATTGGGAATGCATAAACAAGTAAGGTATTGTGCCATGTGTACTCACATAGAAAATTCCTGATTTGGAATTATAAATATATATCGATAGTATGGACATGTCATGAACTCTTAAGAAAATAAGAGATTTTACAAGTTGCTTGAAATTCGAATTTGAGTTGAAAATCTGGGGAAAGCTCGATAGAACGCTGAGCTTGTGTTATATTATTCCACCAGTTTGCATATGTCCAAAGTTGTCAGGCAATTTGACAAGGATATGCATCCTGCTAGCATTCTCATGATTAGTTGAGGTTCAAATGTAAGCAAATAATATCGTCTAAAGGAAGATGACGAAGATGTGTTGGGAGATAAAATTCCCTTATATAAGTGCAATAGACGTGTTGTTGTACTTAAAATAATGTTATCGACCAAATATTTCATCCTCAGTGAACTTGTTAGCTAAATATAGCTTAGCGCCGCCGTAGCATCTTTCAAATGGAATAATATATGTGATCACATACTTAAAAGGAACCAGTGACATGATTTTGTTTTATCCCTGCAAAATCATAAAGAAGGCTGCTAAAGGAAGTGCAATCTAAAAGTTGTTGATTATGAAGGTACAATAATCTGTTCACCCATGATAGTAATCAGGGGGGACATGACCGACTTATTTGTTAAGTCATTAATTATATTCAGTTCCAGATTTTATATGACTAAAGGAACTGTCTGGAAACTCCTTTAAACAGAATCAGTGGGAGATGCTAGACATCAGAGGGGAGGGGGGATCCAAGGATATGATACGGACAAATTCAGTTCGAAATGTGAAGCTATGTTGTATTCTTTTTCCTTCGATCGAGATTAGTTTTTCCCACGGGGTTTTTTTTACTCGATAATGTTTTTTAGTTAGACAACAACATATACACTAGGTACATGCAAAATGTAGAAGATCTGCGGGTCACATTGATATTACTGAACAATATCGGAATCAAAGAAATAAAGCCTAATACTTTGTCAAGTGAAATCACTTTCAGAATTAGCACAACAAAGCTAGGAGTATTGCAACAATTTTCATCACAAGTCAACCATCAGTAGTGAAGTTATACACATCAAAACTGGGTTTTCACCAATCACCCAAGTGGCCTAGAAAAGATACTATGTATAGGTATTCGTCAAAGTCATACTTCCGGACTATTGCATTGTACTCTTCTCCCTTTGTCAAGGTTTTATCCTACTAGGCTTTCCCTTGTAAAGGTTTTAACGAGGCAACATATGCGAGTCCAACTTTGTTTTAAGTTTTCTTAATATGTACTCTTTTTCCTTAGTTCAGGTTTTGTCCCTCTTGATTTCCTGGCGAGGTTTTAATGAAGAAATAGATTTAGATATGGTGGTGATCGAGGAGAGAACTACATTTGAAGAACTACATCTGAAGCACTATATATGAAGCACTAATATTGGACCGCACAAGGGGAGGTGTTGTAGGGCCTTGAGCCCATGTATGTACAACCCATATAAATGTAACCAGGGTTTACCTAAGAGCCTATATATAGAGACTTAAACCTATGTAGCATGTAACTTATCTCTAATCAATAAAGAGTTCTTCTTCTTTTGTTCTTCCATATTCTATTTCTACTTCAACACTCCCTTTTTTGTTTTTTCTTATTTTCGTCCTTTATTTGATTTTCACAAGTCCTAAAAAAGAGTTCATCTTCTGTTTATAGTGGTATTTTCTCACCAAACTCTCAAATATACCCTATAATTGTAAAATCATTTTCACTATAACCTAATCTAAAATCTTAAATAGTATATTCATAAATAAGAAACAAATTTTTTTATTTTTTTTTCCAGTAATATCAGCGATTTTTTATTTTATTTTGAATAAAAAATTAAGAAACAAACTTTTTTAATATCTTTCATGTGTATTTTTATTATTTTTTTAAATTAATTTTTATTATCTTCTTTTTGAAGTTTCCAAAATATTTTGATTTTTATATTCTCTTTTTCCTTTCCTTTTAGAATTAGATTTTCCAATTTTATGTATTCTAATAATATTAATATTTTTCCATTTTTCGTAACAATATTTAATAGCGATAGTTTAGAAAAATTCTCTAGTCTTTTTTTCTTTTTCTTTTTACTTTTCCAAAGTGGACTAAAATTAAAAGGCGAAGGGAGTAATACAAAAGTCTTGGGTAATGGGTATGCCTGAAAACACGGTTCTGATGGGCTTGGATTGCTAGCATGGGCTTGAACGTAGGTTATGAGGGAAGAGTGGATAGGTAATTACTTGTGCAGAACTGCAGATGGTGGTCCACACCGAGTTGTTGGTGGTAAAAGCCTGTAGAATTTTGGTCATGAGGGCATGGCTCATGGTTGCACCTACCCTAATGTCTAGGCCACCATTGGACTGATTTTGACACAGAACTTGCTATTTCAAGACTTTGGGATGGTGTAAACGTCTAGGCCACCATTGGACTGATTTTCACACAGAAATTGCCATTTCAAGATTTTGGGATGGTGTAAACCTGAGTGAACAGAAAATGGAGATGTAGCAGTCGCAGACGTGAAATAAAGGTAATTTAGGCGCAGTATTAACGTTTCGGGCTTGGTGACAGAGAATATCAATCCAGACCACAAGTTTACACTCTTTTAAAAAATACATGCATATGCATGCAGGCATTATATGGACATTTTTCATAGGTTGATATATCTATCCTAGAAGGAAATAGGGACATAAACTCATAATAAATAATAAATCATGGTTATTCTTACATGTGCATTTTGTTTACCTGGCTAAATTGGGATCTACCTCACTTAATTTGGGCCTACTACTAGATGACAAGAAAGGTCATTAGAAATAATTTTCACACCACCCCTTATCCAACAATTACTTAAGTACCTAATTTACCCATATTTAATTAGCACTAATTAATCGTATTAGGTGTTAATTATGTTTTAGATGTGAGATCAACTAATGTTAAAGAGTTCTTCAAAACATCAAACAACTTAACTTTTTTGATTTTTTTTTTCGTAAACAGTACCCAGAATCGGTTTACGTTAATGCACTTGTAAACCGATTCTGGGTTGATGTTCCAAAATTAACAGAGGACTTCAACAATCGGTTGAAGTTGGCATATGTATAATCCGATTATGCCAATCGGTGTTTTACTTGACAGATATAAACCGATTATTGTCTTTCATAAGAATTTTTTTTCATTCATTTCATTATTGTATGATGCATTTAGCACATGCATCAAGCCTTTAAACCCCTAGGCGACCCTAGTGGACGAGTTATAGTCTCGTGAGGGTTTACATAGAGATCTACCCACAAAACTTACACCAAAACTTCTAAAACCATCAATCTTCGTCGGAGGAATCCGAGTCCCATTCACTCGACATGAAGTCCGGGGCATACTCCGGGATTTTGGATACCATGAATTGATAGCTTGCATCGAATGCAAATGCTTCCTCCTTTTCCTCCAAGTAGCGCGCTTTGATGACTTCATGCTACAAAAACACAAACACAAACTTACTTTGTTAGTGGTGTTTAGTAGGAAGATCAAACAACATGGATCACGTAAAATAAACAACAAAAATACTTACAAATTGTTCAATGGAGTAGCTAAAGTGGCTAGCGTTCAAAATCCGTTTTTGGATAGCTAAAAAAGCAAGTATCGCATTTTCGATGACTAAGTGCCTATCAGGCCTATTCTTATGCACATGCCAAACACTGATATTTGGCATATATGCACCCACTATGGGTATGCCAAACTTCCAAACTCATATGCCTATATGCCAGGAATAACATATAGGCATACACGACATAGTTTCCAGCGAGCGATAGAGTGTCCATCGCTCGATGGTCAAGCCAGCGCTCGCTGGTCATTCCAGCGCTAGCGTTAGTCAAGCTGTCGCTCGCTAGTCTGATCAACGCTTATCAGATCTTCATCAAACGGCTACCGTTTTCCCCTCTATAAATACATAATTTCTACCCATTCCAACCCAACTTCAAATTCATTTCAACATGCCAAGTGCTCGCATAACCGAAGTGGATTTTACTCCAGAGGGAGATGTTTCTATAATTCGATGTTGGGTTTCAGTTGCAAGCGATAGAGATTTTAATTTAGAGACTTTTAACTTATGGGACACTGTGTTTCAAAGGTTTATGACGTTAAGTCACGTAAATCCAAGAAGAACAAATGAGTGTCTTCAAAATCGTTATTGTTTCATCAATAACAATGTTAGAAAGTATCTACAAATTATGTGGTTGATAAAAGGGGATAATCCTGGGTTGTCAAATGAAGAACTAAAAATTAGAGATCGTACCAAATTCGCCGAAGACAACGGAAGATGGTTTAGTCACAACGAATGTTATGAACTCTACAATGTTCATGTGCAGGGATTCAAATTATAAGTATTGTGTTATGCAATCAAGGTTAATTTTTAATGAAATGTAAAACTAGTTTGTATTTGAATATTAATCTAAAAAAAAAGTTTCCATTAATTAAAAAAAAAGTATTACATTTTAACTAAACATTTCAACTAAATTGCTTACATAATTAAATTGCTTAACATTTAAACTACTCATTACCTTGTCCATTTCCTCCCTAACCAAAGATCCAATTACCCGCGTTTTCTGGATCAAGAGTGGTGTTCAACATATCAGTTAGCGAGCCGGTTTGAGACTCACTTGGTGCTTGAGTCTCATCAGAATCACCATAACCTTGATAAGCAATGGCTTCAGGGAGCATGGGAACACGATACAAATCTTGAAATACGTGTTGTTGATATTCTTGAGGAGTTTGCTGCAATGGCTGCTGGAATGGTTGAAATGCTGATGAGCTTGAGGCAATTGGGGGGGGGGGGGGGGGGCAATGGGGGTATACAGAGTCGATTGCCTAATTACTTCCATGTTCACACCACCTCCTGGAGTCATTATGTCAGTTGGCAAATGACTAAACATACATGCAGGAGTTGTATCCAAGCCAATGTTTTCTTCACCACCATGTACTACTTGACTATCTAACACTATGTTTGGAGTAGAACTTTCTGGTAACTCCTGCATAGAACGACGTCTCAATCTTCTTTTACTTCCACGACTTTGCTGACTTCCAGTTGGATTCATTCCTCCACCACCGAGACTCAAATGAGTCACTCATCTACCACTGATACTCATTCCTCTAACAGCTCTACCACTGGGACTCATTCCTCTAACATTGGGACTCACTCCCCTACTACTACCTGAACCATCATTACCCTCAAATCCTTGACTCATGTCAAACATCATGTTGTCCCTCAGTTTTTGCATCTCATCCAAGTGCAATCTCTGAAATCACTGAAGTAGAGCATGAAAATCGTTCAACTGGGTCTGATACTGCAACTCTGTAGCATTGATCCCCAAGTATGGATAAGTCCGATCAAGTGCACTAGAAGCAATTGGATAAGTAACAACCTCTCCAGATGTGCTGGAAATAGTCTGTACCTCCCAAGAAAATGGTGGCATGGTTGACAATGAACTTTGAGAAGGATATGCAAATGCGTCACCCGTCTCTGGTGGAGGTTGGGAAGGAATAAATTCATCGGCAAGTGGCATCCTACCTAAAGCTGGGAAAAACATCCGACCCAAACTTTGCGGTTGCATAGCAATATTGGGCTTGAAAATAGTGTTAAACCAAACTAGGTATTCATTTATGTCCATTGGCTCCTGGATCAATTGATCAGCTTCTTTCCAATGATGACCTTCCCTTATCAATTTCAAGTAATCGTCTTCTGAAACCTCTGAAATTGGATAAGGGTTGACGGCTATCACTGATCTTCTTTGCAACAAAAGAAGTTGTCTTTCACCATAATACCAAACACCCTTTTCAGAAATAGGGATGTATAACACCATCCTTGTAAGGCTTAGCTGTACCATTCTACGAGCTTGTTCTTCTTCGAACTCAGGTATTTCTTCATACGGCTGGGAGATAAGGTTAAGGATTGTTCTACACAACTGCTGAATCTTATGAACAATAACAGTATGTTGACTATCTTCAATCTGTATAAGTTTCCAATTCTCGGAATCCTACTTCCGTATGATCGAAAATACATTGGTATGATTCTTAAGAGAAGGTTCTGAAACACAGAACCATGTATACCACCAATACTGAAAATAATAACATTATTGGTTATTAAATTTTCCAAGTGAAAATAACAAACAAATATTGTGAAAAATATTGGTTCTTACCTCCAGAACTCCCCAAAATGCATTAAAATTATCTTTGACACACGTCGAGCAATCACCGAGGGCCATGTAAATCTCTGATAAAATCGGAGACCCCCAATCATATGTTGGCGCTTGCTCTAAGTCTTCCAATGCTTCGAGAAACCCAATTAACACCATTGATCTAGCATTTGGAAATAGACATTGGCCTAGTGTCCACAATACAAACAGACGTTCGAGCTCCTCATAATGGTCGGGGAACAAATATTCATTACCAGCTACCCTGTTTTCATTCATTTTTCTAGCATAACGTATAAAAAATGCTTTCAACCCAACCACTTTTAACCCTTGCGCTTTTAACTATCTATATGAATTATTTCATTCTACATCATTCGAGTATAAGGGAAGTCTTTGTTTCCATTTATCTTCTGATAACCAATTTAATTTGTTAAATGGAAGTAATTTTCCAGCACATGGAATTCCCGTTAACATGTACAAATCAATCGGTGTAACTCCTATTAACAATAATTATTCATAATTAGAATTTGTTGATTTTTATAAAAAAAAACACATAATCTAAAAATTAAATTACTAGAAAAAACTGACTTACCGCATTCAAAGTCCCTGAAAAAGAACGTGTTTGTAGTCTTCCACCATCGTTCTAATATAACTTGAACTCCTTGGGTCCTGTGGTTTCTAGGTTGTATATGATATAGATGTCGCCAAGGATATCTTCTAACTCTCTCTTGAACAACATGGGGAAGTAATTGAAAAATCGTATGTAACTCAGTCCATCCACCTCTTAAATTTACCGAATTAACTCGCTCCTCATGGTCAGATAGGTGATTAGCGAACATACCTTCACCGGCTACCTGTCTGACATTATTAAACTCATAATTTGTATCCACAACAAAATTTATTCCACTGGCTGGGGTACTAGTAGATCCCTTGACTTTTCAGTTTCTTTTTATTCTCTCCATGTTTATTTAAGAAGTAAAACGAAATATATTTAGAACGAAAGATATTTAAGAAGAAGATTTGATAACAGAAGTTTTGAGAAGAGTTGAGAACAGAAGGGAACAAGGTGCGGTATTTATAGGCGTTAGAAAGTCGAACGTTGGCGATATTGATTATAACACCAGCGCTGGAGTTAATATCGCTCGCTAGAAACTCGGTCGCTTATTGGTTTTCCCATAGTAGCACAATTGGTTTGCCATGCCACCTGGTATGCCAAACAGCTTTTTTTCGGCATATGTATAGGAATAGGCCTCATAGAGGCTTCTTTCTGGCACTGGTTGTGGTTCCCTAAGAATATCCTCCAAGGTGAGCTCTCGAGTATAAAACGCTAGGTGTCCGAAGTCCATATCTACATTTAAAAAAAACCCAAAAATCAAGTTAACAATCGGTACATAACTAAACATATGTAATCCGATTCTCAATAACAAAACACACAAGAATGTCAAACACAAACAATCGGTTTATGTGATACATATATAAACACCGATTGTGGAATGGAATCTTAAGAGACAATCTTAATCGGTAAATTAACAAGCACATAAAACCCGATTCTGGGATCGCATAATTATAAAAAAAAACAGTAGACAGAATCAGACTATTCTAAAGCACTTATAAACCGATTCTGGTGATGTATTTTCATATTTCGTTTCTAAACCTAGAATCGGTTAATGTTAATAATCATATAAACCGATTACTCTGCATGCTCTTCATTGCCGAAGAACAAAACCCAGAATCGGTTTATTCGATATGTCAACATATACTGATTCTGGGTGTAATCAGAGATTTTGATGGACGAAAATCGAAGATTTAAACATGTAAATCAATGAATAAATGCGAATCATAGAATGGGTTGATGGAGATTTACCTTTTTCTTGGTTGGATCAAAGATCTTGGAGAAGAGGATCAAAAAAAAAATTGATTAGGGTTTTGAGAATTTGGAAAGTTTTTTAGGTTTAGGTTTTTTATGTTTTTGGATTTACTGAAAATGGAAAGATTAGTATTTATATGAGATTGTTTTAGGAATTAATGTGGAGGTAAATTAGGATTTTTGAGAAGTTTGGTAGCTCATAGCAATTTGGTGGATTGGGAAGGGAAATTTGATAGGCCCAAATTAAGTGGAGTACGCCCCAATTTAGCCAGGTTTGTTTAGAAGGAAGATCCCCTCACGCTCCTATTTTCA
Source organism: Papaver atlanticum (assembly GCA_023531105.1). Lineage (NCBI taxonomy): Eukaryota > Viridiplantae > Streptophyta > Magnoliopsida > Ranunculales > Papaveraceae > Papaver > Papaver atlanticum. Next base: position 5,320,654 of record JAJJMB010008870.1, on the reverse strand, counting down.
CACTATCTTACATTTTCGATACAATTTTTTTTAAAATAAAAAATCCATCATATTCGAAGTTAGCATTTGGGGAATATTTCAACTTATAAAGCTCTACATGTTAACAAAAATGAGCACACTCTGAAATTCCAAACTGGTTTGTCACAAGGCATTTGAGTGGTTTTCATTACAAACAGGTAGAGAGAGTTCACATCACAGTGGTAAAGATCCCCCCGCCGGGAATATACATATAAGTGTGACCACCATAAAAGGATTTCAATTAAAGGTGTCCGATCTTAGGCCAGCAAGAAGCTCTTTTGAGCAAAGCATTTCTACGAGGGGTACCTAGATGAACCTTCCCACTTATATAATTCCACCGTACTAATTTGAAAATCAACCGTTGAAAATCAAAGGATTTTCATCTGTTAAAATTAAGATTGGTAAATGATGAGGTTTGGTATATCAGAATGTGCTCATTTTTTTATGGGTGTATAGACCATTTTAAGACGAACATATTCCAAAAATATTAGCTCCAAATGTCATATCACTTTAGTTTTATTGGAAAATGACTCGCAAGATGTGAGATAGTGCGAATGTAAGAAAAGTGTGAAAGAATCCTCCCTCTTTTATTGAGGGAGGATCCGTGCACATTCTTATATGTACACTATCTCACATGATTTGAGCCATTTTCCCCTTAAAACTCAAACGACAATAAATTTGAAGATAACATTCTGATGATATGTTCCTCTTATACGAATCTATATGCCTCCCGAAAATGAGCATAATTCTGGATACCAAACCCCACCATCCACCGATCTTAATTTCAACCGTTAATTTTTAACGGCTAATTCTCAAAGAGGTAAATGGTGGTGTTATACGTCTCGGATTGCGTTCATTTTTGGTAGAAATAAAGAGTCTTCCAGAAATAAGATATCATCAAAAATTTGGATTTAAATTCATTGTCGTTTGAATTTTACGGAAAAAAATGACACAAATCATGTATAATAGTGTGCATATAAGAATGTCCAAGAATCCTCCCTCTTTATTTAACCTTGCAAATTTAGGGGCGACCCCAAAATAATTAAGGGCGACTAATAAGACAAAAAAAAAGGTAACCCAAACCTAAAATGCATCCACCCCTTAACTCCGGTTTTTTTGAAATGGCTAATATACCCTTTATAATCGGTAGATAATTAGGATAATTAGTAGTTTACTTATGTAATCGGTAGAAATTAGTATAATCTGTAGTTAATGTGTACATATGTTGTTTTAAAGTTTTGTTATTTTGAAATAAAGTACAATCGGTAGAAAATGTTTCACGTCTATCTACCGATTGTATAATCGGTAGGAAGTTATTTTGTTAGACTTCCGATTATTTGCGTTTTTTTCATCGGAGTTTCCTTCAACACATATAATCGGTAGTAAATATTCATGGAAATTGAATTATTGTCCCTCCTTCTGATGGGCCTTCACAAATATCCCTAAGCCTCTTTACAAATATCCCTGTTGGCATAATTGAATTTTTTTCTAAAAACCTAATTATTAAAATTCCTTATTTGGCCTTTCTGATCTCTTCGTTCTTCTTCCTTATTTTTTCTAAAAACCTAACAGAGAACAAAAATCGCCCACCACCATATTCTCCATCGTCCCCCACTACCACCAAAATCTCTATCGGCGCCGCCACCACAACTAGCACCACCACATCCGTTACGTCCACCACTAGTATCAACAAATCTGTCATGATTTGCTTTTGATTTCAAATGATTTCATACATATTCAGAGATCGATTTGAGTTTTTGGTTTTCGATTTTTGGTAATGGAGTTGTTGGTGTTGAGTTTTTGATACAATAAATTCAGGTTCTGTATGTATCAAAATTGTAATTTTGTTGTATCTTATTTTATAATAATTCTTCCGATCTAAAAGGAAGATATGTTGAGAGCAGAGAACATATCCATGAAAACTGATGAAAAAACCACTGAATTACTCACTTCTGAGCTTCAAGATCTCAAATCCGCTGCTAAGAAATTCGCTAACGATGTCATCAAGCTTGGCGGCTTTGGACTCGGAAGTTCCTTCTTCCAATGGTTAGCTTGTGTCGCTGCCATGTATGTTCTCCTCCATCTATCTCTCTTCTCTCTAAAATTAAGTATTATGTTTTAACTCCTATTTTTTCTGTAAAAGCACAATAAATTCTGTTGATTTTGGTAATGATTGATTAGATAATGTGCATTATAAAAGTAGAAATGGAGTTGTTGGTGTTGTTTTCCATGAATCTGGAATTGCAAGTCTGGATTGTTGTTTATGAAGCTACAGGTGATGATCAATTGTTGTTGTTTATATGTTTTTATGGGATCAACTCCTATTGTTGACCCAATTTTTTGTGGGATCAACTACGGTTGTTGATCCATTTATGGGATCAACTCTTGTTGTTGACCCAATTTTTTATGGGATCAACTACTGTTGTTGATCCTTTCAACTCCTATTGTTGACAATATTTCCTTGGATAAGTATAATCATGCCTGTAGTTTAAATCATGTAATTTTCTTCCAATGTTGAACTTGTGGTGCAATGGTAGCATGACTGACTCCATGTCAGATGATGCATGTTCGACTCACGCCAAGTTCACTCCATTTACATGGATCAACTTCTACTGTTGATCCTTTTTTTTTTATCAACTATCGTTGTTGATCCCCTAAATTGGATCAACTTCTACTGTTGGTTCTATTTTTATCTGGATCAACTACTGTTGTTGATACAAAAATATTTGAACCAGCGGTGGCGGAGGTGGACTAGTGGTGGTGGCGGTGACGGACTAGTGGTGGTGGAGGACTAGTGGTAGTGAAGGAGTGGTGGTGGAATATTAGTGGTGGTGGTGGTTGGTAGGTGGTGGTTGTTGAACGGTGGTGGTGGAATGGTAGTTGTATGTTGGTGGTGGTGGTGGTGGTGCTAGAAGAAGAAATTTGTTCCATTTTGAAATAAAGAAAAATATTATATGGGTGAGGGTATTAAAGTAATCTAATTTTAAATGGATAAGGTTATTAAAAAGTAGGGACATATTTATTGTTGTATAAGGATATATTTATTGGTTGTCAAAAGTAAGGACATATAAATAATGTACCTTAAATATTCCTTATTATTTACCGATTGTGTGTTTTTCGAGGCATGGCTATTATTTTTTGAAAAAAATAGTCGTTGGAGTTTAAATCTATATAAGGAAACTCATCTCTAACAACCCATTTGCACCAAACTCTCCACCTCTATTCAATTCAAATTTTAAAACATTCCTCATTTAAACAAAATCATGGTTATTCCTTTTGCCCAAGAAGAAGATTGCGCTATTTATAGAGAATGGGTTGTGGTAACAACTCATGATCGTAATCACTCGCTTCACAAATCGGAATCCGAAGAACAGTTATGGAACCGTATTTTGATGGTATTTGAGGCGTTAGATGGTAATCGAATTGGAAGATCATCTGATGACATTAAGAGAAGAATGAAGACGTTCGACAAACTTGAAGATGAGGAACGTTTTGTAAGGAACGCTTTTCCTTGGTGAACATATGAACGACGAGTAAGCACCTTAGTAACTCTGACTCAAGTAAACATTAGTTAGTACTAACTTATTACTCATTTGTAATTTCAGAGAAACCTTGCTGATCACCGGTATGTGTCCCTCTACGAGAAACGATTTGAACATGAAGGATGTTAAAAAAATCAAGAGAGACAATTTCTATGGTCACTGGAAGTTATGATCTGTTTTAAGACTTTTAAGTGATTGTGATAGTATGGATTTAGGTGCTTTTAATCGTATTTGCAATGTTAAGGTCTGTTAAGCTTTATGTAATGGTTATAATTGGAAGTATATAAAATTAAACTCTTCTGATTTTTTATAATCGGAATTAACTGGAATTAACTTATATACCGATTAAATAGAGACCCCAAAATGAGTTTTTGGCAAAATCTTTCTTTCTTGAATTTTGTAATTACCATAATCGGAATATAAGATAGCTTATATTATTTTCCGATTATGGTATTTCTTTACACATAAAATGTGTTTTTTTTATGCCAATAATCCGTAGTTTAGTATGTTCATCTAACTTCCGATTATGAAGTTTCCCCAAATTTTGATTTTGCCTAAATCTCTAATTTTTGGAATTTTGGAACTACAATAATCGGTAGGTTATTATGTTAACCTAAATTCTGATTATTAAGTTGCCCCAAATTTGGATTTTGCAAAAATCTCTATTTTTCCGAAATTTGGCAATACAATAATCGGTAGGAAATTTAGTTCACCAAACTTCCGATTATTAAGTTGGACAAAATTTGGATTTTGGCTCAGAAAAATCGACAGTTTATGAAGTTAACCTTACTACCGATTACTGAGAATCGGTAGTAAATGAGCTAATTGTGTTTCCGATTATTAGTTTTTTTTTGGTATAGAAGAACTGTAAAATCCTAATGACAATAATCGTAAGATATGTATGTAATTTTCCTCCCGATTAACCAGAATCGGTAGATAGTTATGATATTTTATTTCTCCGATTATTGTGGAAAATTCAGCAGTTTCATTTACGAAGATTGAGTCGTTTGATAATCAAGTAATAAACCTAACTAAAAATACATTGATAACCCATAAACTTAAGAAGTTATAATCCAAAACAAGTATTTAAAACAACATAATCCGAAAGAAACTTTTAAAACAACATAATCCAACACATCGAACAACACATTAAGATCTTTTTTTTTTCCAGAGTATTCTTAGCTAAAGTTTTAGAACGCTTAACACGACCAGGACAACCAGCATCATAACCATCATCACCTTCAGGTTCCTCAACATTTTCCTCAACATTGTCTCCAGCAGCAGAGCTTGATGAAGCCTAAGATCTTTTTTTCGTCTTTGATGTTCTTTTCTTGGGATGGTTCTTTGTGACTTTCTCCCCAAACTCAGCTTCATACTCTTCATTATCAACATTATCAATCATCTCCCTTTGCTTTTTTATCTTCTCAATTGGCACAGGTTGTCCAGCCGTTATGCAATCAACGCACCATTTGGACAAAGTTCTGAACCTATTCACCTGTTTTTTTAATTGACATTACATCAAATGGAGTTTACCTAAAAAATTGAGTCATAATATTAAAGGGAAAATACATAACAATGCGCACTAGTCTATCATAACCACTTGGTTTATCTTTGATGATACATTTGTAAATGGCTGCCGCCGAGGTCGTCTTTTCTTTAAGTTCACGGATTACACAAAGATGGGAATGCTCCCGGTACCACTCCATATAACTTGGAGCATTTTCATCACCTCGTTTGACAGGTCTCCCAGAGTTGACCAAGTGTTTCATCCTATGATCCCAATGGTCAATAACAGATGGTGAACTAGAGTAAACTACCTTGATGGTGTCAGTATTAGACTGGGAATGCTCCACGTCCAACTTGAACTTGCCACTTATGTGATGCCATGGTACTCCTTGTACATAACCGTGTTGTCACATCACCCTTGAGCCATTGTACATCACATAACCTATGGGGTGCCACAACGGTCTAAAATAAAGGCACAACTCGGAACGACCCGCTATATGTCCACTAGCTCGGTCTTCCTTGTATGGATCAAAGCATACCTCTGAGGCCTTCATTGAGTCTAATTTCTCCCTCAAGTGAACCAACTGCTGCTCTTTTGTCCTTGAACGGTTGTCATTGAACTTGTACTTTGTTCCTCTCGGTGTACCTTTCTCCCACTCTGTGTTCACATCTGCCAATTTCAGACTAGGGTAGTGGTCATAGATCCATGTCTACATACATATCAAACCAAGTATTAGAAATTGATTCTTAAATTAGAGAAAACAAAAAAACCACCATAACGATAAATGGATTAATAGAGTTGAGAAAATACCTAGAATAGACTCACGTTCCCTCCAATTTGGCTAGTTTTAAGCCTCGACGTCTTTCTCAACTCCCCCATCAAGAATGCTATGTTGTGCCCCAGGAATACTTGGCGACCTTATCGAGAGTATGCAATAGTTGTAGAAGGTTGGAATCTACTCGATTGCCACTAGCATTGGGGAAAATGACACATCCCAATACACACAAGAAATAGGCGGTGGCCGCGACATCCACTTCAGCATCACTTAACGGTCCTTTCTTTTCTTTCTCGGATGTACCTTTGAACATCTTGATCAACTGACCCATGTTGAACTGTCTAGTTTTGTAAGTAAAGCATCTGTTGAACTCAGTGTCTGATGTCTCTCTATCCCAACCGAAACACTTCTTACACAAATCATAAAGTTGTACCCAACTTAACTGCTTTGTGTAGTTATACTTGATAGCTACACCATGGTCATTGAGATTAAGAATCTTCTTCGCATCATCTGGAGTAATGGTAATATCCCCAAACGGTATATGAAAGGTGTCAGTCTCAGGATACAATCTCTCCACAAAAGCCGATATCGCGACCTGATCATGTTCCAATATTGAATTCTCGGCAGTAGTAGATAACCCCGAGTTGGCTATAATTGGCTTGAACCTTTCACATTCACATTCACCGTCTAATGGCCAATCTTTTATTACTTTTGTTGGTGCGGTTGTGGGTCTGAGTAGACGAATCACATCGGATTGATACTATTAAACACATAACATATTACAAATTAAATAAAGTAGTATTAAAAATAAAACTAAAATACGTTAATAAAGAGAATATGATTATTACCTCGGTTTCGTATATTTCTTTAGCCCAAGAGTCTTGGTATCCAAATAACAATGCTCCCCCATATCTCGGTAGCCCCGTGATTTCTTCTTCAAAATCCTTCTTCTTCAAATGAATGGGGACAAGGTAAATGAATATGGACAAGGTGTGATGCTTTCTTCGCGATTGGCTTCTTTGTAACTCCTCCTTCTCCTTGTATACTACTTGGTTGTCCTTCTTCTTGTACTCTAATTTCTGGAGCGCTTGGTTCTACTCCTTCTTGAGTTACTTGTGGAGCGCTTGGGTATACTCCTTCTTGAGTTCCATCATTGCTTGAATTTTCTTGACCACTCCTTTCTCTCCGTGCACTAGCAGTTACTTTCTTACCCCCTTCGCGACGAGGCCCTAAGACAACTGTATCTTGGGCGGATTTCTTACCTCGCTTATCCCTAAACAGCAAAATTAAAAAACAATCGGTTCGTAAGAATATGTTTACTAACTACATAATCGGAAGCAAAAGAACATAAACAACAACCAATTCTACATAATCGGAGTCAAAATTATACTCATAACTAACGATTATACATAATTGGTAGCACGGGTTCATTGTTATCTACCGACTATAATTCAATTTTCAAACAAAAATATCTAAAGTCATGAAGATACTCATAATCGGAGGATTAATATACAACCCAACTTCCGATTGCAACTAAAATGGAGCCCAAAAATTATACATATTTTCCGATTATGCTGCATTTTAGAGACAGTAAATTCTAATTTGATGAGGAAAATATAATCGGAAGAAAAATACTACACCCTATCTTCCGATTCCATCGAATCTATGTGTCTTTATATCGTCTAATCATCTGTTATAATCGGTAGACAGCAAAAAAATTGACTACCAATTATGCATATTTTAGGGTTCAGTAATAACTGACGTCATACAATCGGAAGAAAACCTAAAAATATATCACCCGATTATGATCGATGTCCACGAAGATTGAAGAACATGAGCGTAATCGAGAGTTTAAAAACAGATCTATCTTCCGATTCTGGGAAAAAAATCGTAGACCGTACAATTTTTTTTCATTGATTCATTAAAATAAAGCAACATAAACCCAAATAATGGTAAAATCTTACCTAATTGGGGCCATTTGAAGTTGATTGAGAGGACAAGTATCAGAATCACCACCACCACCTACATCAACGGCTTCATCTTCTTCGTCTTCTTCATTTGCAGTTACAATCGCTTTGTTCTTTGATAATTCGCCGATTTTTGGATCGTCACCACGGTAGACGTTTTTCACTTGAGCTTTTTTGGGTTCATTAGTTCTCATCATCTTTTTACAGAACAATCGACGATGGTTTTGATCCGTCGATGAACGACGACGACGAATTGAAGTTAAAAAACGAAGGAATTTTTTTTCCTCTCTACAATGGGGAATGAAGAAGAAGGGGAGAAGATGAGTTGAAAAGAAAAGAAATGAGATTGAAATTAGGTTTTGGGTGGTTTTATTCGTTGAAGGGGTGTATAGGTAATTCCATAATCAGTAGTTTAGGCCCATATGAATATCTACCTATTAAATACTTCAATCGGTAGTACTTACTTATTCCATTTTCTACCGATTTTTAAAGAGCCCCAAATTCAAAATGTCGGATACACATGAAATTCGAGTTTTCACTTTAACAATCGGTAGTTATGTAATATTGTTTATCTATCGATTATTGCAGTATCCCATTCTTAAACAAACTAATAATCGGTTGCTAGTACCACTATACTATGAAAGGGCATTTAAGTATTCCAGGAACCATACAGGACATCCCATAACCTTGTCTATGATTTGGGAGTAAAAAAGTCGCCCCTTTCGGGATCACGCCTAAACATGCGACGTTTATTTAATGGTCAAAGTGAGTCGCCCCTAAAAATGCGAGGTTTATTTAATGGTCAAAATGCATTTCAAAATTAGTTAAGTCCATGGGATTTCAACCTAGATAATTGTATGAATAAAAATAATCAAATATTTTAAAATCCGAAAGTTGGCTAAGTGGACCTAGCCGATTATAAGATGTTCTTCATTATTGAAAATCAAGATTCACAACCGACTAAACCCAACCTCATTGAACTAGCCAACTTCGATCCTATATACTGATGAGTATGTTCTTTAACCTCTACATATAACTTCGGCCCAAAGCGCAAGACTGATCTCATTGCACAAGTATCACGAAGATTAAGGATTCCAGTTGATTACATCCAACCTAATCGAACCTAGCCAATTCTGATTCTATGTTCTTTAACCTGTACGCATAACTTCGGCCCAAGGTGCGAGGTTGATCATGTATCACAAGTAAAATGAAAATCAATATTCACAAATGACTGGATCCAACCGAATCGACCAACCAATTCTGATTCTGTGTTGTTTAACCTAAGTATACGCATAACTCCCAAGGCACAAGATTGATCATGTTCACAAGTACCCTAAATCCCATATGTGTATATATACATGTTTTTGTTGACTGTTGTCTGCTACGTACTTTGCTTTACACACACACAAATGCATGTTAGCATGTTAGCCACAAAAACAAATTAGTTACTGACACATTGTGATGAATTATCAGTTTTTATATAAGGATACCAGCCGAATAAGACATGCAACAAAAAACAATAGTTGCTTCTTCTTCCTGTACGCTATCTGATATGACTATGCTTAAAATCATCTAGATTCAATCATGAAAGTGATCAAGTTAAGTTGATTATTGTACAAAGAAGAGCCTTATCTTTCTCCTTAAAGGCTAAATGGCTAATGGATTTATCTTTCTCCTTAAAGCCAATTAATGGCTTGAAAAGGAAGATCCCATTTTGTCAGTGTTTGAATAGGCCAAGTATATCACAGGAGATAATGTTATTGTTATCTACTCTCGAGTGAAATTAGAAATGTAAATAGACTCTATACCAGTCATACAAGATAAACCTATCTTTTTTTAACTACATGCACTCCATGTTTGTGGGGGCCGGGATCTAAGGAACCAAAGCTTCTGGAGGGATAATATTCCTGGTCATTTGTTTTACCTGCAATCATTATGAATGTCTACATTATTGACAACCGTTTAGCTCGTGAGATGCTTGTGGGTGGTATATATCTTTCGAAAACTAGCTTCCAGAAATCCCATGATAATACCCTTTGTAATTTTTCTATCTATGAATGTTATCTTCTGGAGTTAAGGTGATTTCTCTTTTCCTACAAATGATAATAGTCACAAAGGTTTTCGGGTGTTCGAAGCAAGGAAGGTCACGTTACTAATATGCCTTTCATGCATGTAACCATCGCAATACAATAAATTGGTTATTAGGGGAATTAGATTAAACCTAACAACCAGATAACATACTCTCCTTTAATTGTTGTGCAATAATGCGATAGTGGATCTCTTTTTGGGAAGAGTTCATGCTTTTTGGTTGAAAAGTGTTTCACCATCTGGTTTCATGATACTGATTAAGATTCTTATAACACCTACGGTACATAGCAGCAGAAAACTCCTAAATTTGCACCAATTAGCATTGCCTGTGTTTACATTAAGATTTTCAAGTACTACATTGTTCAAGTTTTTCCTGTTATGCTCCCCATAACAGACGCAAAGCTTGTTCACATGGGTACTACATGTGAACTAACTAAAGTTCCTCACTATATTCCAATGCACCTAAGAAAATAAAAATGTTGTCAAGGATCAGTATCTCTAAATGGTTGGGACCATTTCACCTGCGGTGAACACGTGTCGAGAACATAATCTAAATATTACTCGACGTCGACACGTATGGCCGAGGACCAAACCCTGGGAAGCATATAAGCTGCCATGCAATATACCTAAAAAGCAATCTCCTACATTGACATTTGAATAATAAGTCGATATCCAAGACAAGTTTTGTAGTATTCAAGTGTTCATCACATGATACTTGTCATATGCTAAACTAGAATTATGAATCCCAAATTTAATGTCTCTATTACAATATTTAGATTCTAATCCCAAAGGTATGTTACTTTGAACAAAAACAAAGAAAAAAGAAACTCTCTGCTACATTTTTATTTGTTGTTAGCTTTGAGAGTTAGGTCTGATTTGGTGGGAACAAGAGTGATTCAATTCAGACCATAACTACATTGCATTAAATCCTATTTTAGTAATGATGCCTGGGATTATTACCCCTGAAAGACTCATTATTAATTTGTACATTTTTCTTTCTTTTCATTTTTTTTTTTTTTTTTTTTTTTTGTTTCTCATTTAGATATGATGAGTGAGGGACTAGTGTTTTGGTGAAAGAAAATGATGAGTTGTTCGGCTTTGGGGAATCCTTTCTTTCCGCCAATTATTGTAGCTTATTGGGGCTTAGTTTATTAGAAATTGAGCTCCAATGATGAGCTGCAAAACATTGGTAGCAGTTAGTGGATTTCATCTTTCCACGTTTCAAAGCCGAAGTAGGGCTCGCCAAAAACATATTTGGGTCCATTTTAGTGTTTCAACTCAAGATCCATGTGTAGTTTGTTCTTCCCATCGAAGTAAAGAAGGAAAACACACCAAGTGGAATCCAACTCTTATTCAACCATAGATTCTTTTCACATAGTGGGTTTTCTTCTTTCTTCCGATACCTAACAAATCAAGAAAATAATAATAATAATAATAATAATAATAATAATAATAATAATTCTTTTACCCTTTACAATCCCAAATTAAACCAAACAAAGTAAACCATAAATTTTTATTAGAAATTTACTAATTTTTTTTGGTCTAAATGTCACTAATTCGAGGTAATATCCACATGCCACTCATGTTCTTGTACAAGGAGCATCACTAAAAAAAACTTATTCTTACACCATTTTTTTTCTTTTAATACACATAGAAATGGAGAATGAAAGAATTTATAGAAAAACCGTAAAACCAAGTCCTACAGATAAAAATTCATTCATATATCAGTGATGATCCATATTTTATGGACTAATAATGTCACTATGGGTGAATATTTCATCCTTATGTTGGTAAAGTCTATATGTTATCCTTCAAATTTTAGGGGATTGCTGTGGAGTAGTCTATCTGATCATAAGCTGACTAAATACCTCATTTATATTTATTTTTTTCGCTCAAACCAGTATGCCTGACGGGATTCTAATACACAAAATTACTGAAGATGTTAGGCTACATATGGCCTGCAGCAAGATCTGTATGAATGGTTGCTGCGAGACACGTGATCTGGCCTGTAGAGTGAGGTGTACTGTTGAGTTAAAAGGTTGCCAATTAGAAAAATCCAGGGGTGGGAGAAGTGGTTGTTATCACTAATGGTTCTCTGTGTGAGGAAGGTGTCGGACGTGGTGTCATAATTCGAAATGAGCATGGTACTGCTCTTACTGCTACGACTGGCATTTTTGCCACATCCACTATCACTTTGCATGAGTTACAAGGCATTGAGTCTGGTCTTGAAAACGTGGGGGTACCAAAATACACTACCAACTTTTTCTTAGACAACTTGTATGGAAAAAAACTAAATACAATTCTGAGAGTTCAACTTAATGAATCTCAAGGAATAATATTCAGAGTTATATCTCTTTCTCTCACAATCTAAAAGTTGACATAACCAAATCTGTGAACCTGACTATGTGTAAGAGTACTTGGACGATCCCAAAATTCAATATCCAAGAATCAATCAAGTCGTATCCAACAAGCAAGGATGGATGTATCTACTTTGATTGACTTAAGTACAACCTGTGATATTTCAATTATAAGATAAACAATATAATGCGGGGAAAAAAATAACACAGTCACCAGAAATTTTGTTAACGAGGAACCCGCAAATACAGAAAAACCCCGGGACCTAGTCCAGATTTGAACACCAAACTGTATTAAACCGCTACAGACACTAGCCTACTACCAATTAACTTCGGACTGGAATATAGTTGAGACAAAATTAAACCCTCGCAGAAATTCAGTTACAGTCGCGCTCCTTACACCTCTTGAATCCCAGCAGGACTCCGCGCAAATGATTCCCTTAGCTGGCGTCCTTTACAACCTCAAAGTTGCTTCAACTAAATTGAAGACTTTAAACCAATCTGCTTCCCACAGATAAGCCTATATGTGATTTTCTTTCTGATCAATGAATCAAGATGAGACTGGAAATCGATAGCAATAGACAAAGTCTAGCTAACTTCAAAATACGGACTTATGCTTCCCGAAGAGCAGCCTAGATTATTATTCACCTCACAAGTATTAAACCTGTGGAATCATAAAGTCTGAGACGAATAGAACTTTGTGATTTATATATATATTGTTTGAGTGAGCAGCTCAACAATCAAACAAGATCAGGATACACGAACTATCAAGATAAACATAGTTGGACCTGGCTTCACTAGGACACACACAAAATAGTGTCAGGGATTCAAAAATCCCAGTTGATTGGGGTTCTCCCTTATATAGACTTTCAAAGTATAGGTTGCTTTAGGTTTAAGCTAAGATAGCTTTAGAACCAAGCAAACAATATCCATTGTTCGATGAATATTTGAAATGAGATTAACATACCAAGATATACACTCTGGTTAGGATGATCCGTAACCGAACCGTGTATAAAGACATTGTTCATGGATGGTTAGCCAAGACTAACCGATTGAACCATAAGCTTAATCATTTTCATATGACACTTAAGACTTTACACTTGAGTCACAACCATAGGTTATAATGTGGTCAATTATGTCTATATAGTGTTTTTAGAGACTAGGTATGCGTACCATTCCTGGTTTCAAAACCAACAGTTCTTTTACGGTATGCATACTAGGTATGCGTACCATTCCTGGTTCACGAGCAATAGACTTTTTATGGTATGGATACCGGGTATGCGTACCAAAAAATTGATGTCGATATATAGCTACTCCGGAACGTGTACTGAGTACATGTACTACGGTTCCGAACCTATAACAGTTTTCTCCAGTATGTGAACTGGTATACATACTGTCATGTATCCAGATTTACAGTAGTTCTATATTTCTCTCTATATCAATTCGAAACATTCCCAAATAACATCAATGACACATATCACTGTTCCAGGCTATTTTCGAATGATAGTCTTGAATCACGATTTAGATTATGAACAGTAAAGTGTTCTTAACTGAAATTCATCAAGTATGAATAAATGTTCATTAAGCTTAGTTATATATATTTTGAGAACTAATTACCAAGATAAACTTGACTCGAAATTCTTGATATGCTTGCAATAGTCTAATTATTCATGCGACAACGTCTCATAGATAGAAGATGAATATAACTTGAGAAATAGGTGCTTCATTCTTCACTTACCTTTTGTTGAAGAAGTTCTTCAAAATCTTCGGTTGATCTTCGCCTTCAAATGGTAGAACGCAATGATGTCCGATTCTCAACTACACACTTCTATCCTAATCCGAGACTTGACTAATTGTAGACTAGAAATCAAGATATAGTTTTGATCAACTAAATTTGACAACAAGCTTGATATAATAACACTTGTGAGTTCAACCGAGCAATGCTCTAATGGGTCTCAAACTTGCTCATCAATATGGTTTACGCAGAATCACTCTACGGTTTGATTCAATGACAACTTCAAGCTATCTAAAATAAGACGGCGGGGAACCTTCGTGGACCTATCAACATGTGTGGTAGTCCATCAAAAGAGTACGAGCTCAACTTAAAAAATGCACTCCTTCTCATACCTACAGTAAAGCAAATGGCGCAGCTGACAAGCTTGCTTGCTACAATCCTACCTATAGTTTTATCTAAATCCATCCAACTCATTCACCGATGAAATGAAGAAGTATATTATAGAGGATACCACGACAAGATTTTACTATAGATATTCAGAGTATTCTATAAGGATGTTCCTACTTGGGATCAGTTTTTTTTTTTTATTATTGTTTTTTTTTCGTTCTTTCGTATTCATTCTATTTTTTTCCTTGTTGGTTGGGGTCGCCCTGACCCCCACTTATTTCTAAAAAACACAGGATGGGAGTTTTTTTATCTTTAGGATAGACGTAACTAGGGACAGATATAAAAATTCCTAAATCAGGTTACAATTTTTTCCAAACTCGTAACACTTGTAAGCGTTGCGAAGTCAAAATTTTGAAATCAGACACTAAACAGCCAGATGGGTATTTTGTATTTTGATTCGTAAAACTTTTGTTTTCTCTCATATTTTTGATACAACTTCAGTTACGGAAAATCGTACCTCCGTAGTCTAAAACAATGATTAACGGTTATATCTGGAATACCTCATATTTTGCCTAGCTAGTTTGGGGCCTAGGTGAAATATTTGGGACCTATCACTAGGAAGAAAAAAAAAAGACATTTTGAAGTAATTCCAAAAGCCCTTTAACCAACTATTTTCACTAATTTCTAGTTTACCCCTGATTAATTAGTATTAATCAATAAGTTTAGGTTAAAATTAACGGTTGTAGATGTAAAACCAACTAATGTTAATTGAACTTCCGAAAATCGAACTACAGAAAAAATTTCATTTTTTTAGAAAAATCGCCACCAGAATCGGTATATATTAGTGCACTTATGGACCGATTTTGGGTTGGTGTTCTTCATTCACATGAGACATCAAGAATTGCTTAACGTATGTACAATTACAAACCGACTCTAACAATCGGTGAGTTATCAAACTTATATTAACCTATTGTTGCACATAAGAAAAAAAGTTTATTCATACTTTTAAGACATATTCATTCGTTTCAAATAAAACTAGCCACTTTCGTGGGCATCACGGGTGCACTTAACATGTGCATCAATCCTTTAAACTCCTAGGCGACCCTAGTGGACGATTTATAGTCTCGTGAGGGTTTACATAGAGATCTACCTACAAAATCTACAAAAAAAACTTCGAAAACTTTTAATCTTCATTGGAGGAATCTCCGTATGGTACAGTGAATGACATATGGTACGGGTTGAACTTTGGAATTTTGGACTTCATGAATTCATAGCTTTCAGAAAATATGAATTCTTCACCTTTTTCCTCCAAGTAATTCCTTTTTGCGACTTCCTCCTACATAAATAAAACACAAACTTAATATTTTAGTGTTCAAGTGGAAGATTAAACCACCAAGCTCATACAATAGAAATTAGTAAATACTTACAAATGGCTAAATGGCTACGGCAAAATATTTTCTCTTGTATGCCTACATAACCGTTAATCCCTTTTTGGAAAAGTTGGAAGATTTTGTATATTTGTCACCAAGTTCTGCTCCTTGTGTTTTCATAATCTACCACAAATTTGAGATACACCCTGCCCCAAAAGATTTTAGGTATAACCCTTACGTCTAGGATCTTCACGTCGGGTTTCATTGTACCATGTTTTGACTATGGACAAATCTTCGACGGAATCAAATAGTTTTATGCTTGTATGTATAGGTATGAAATGGGTAGTTGCAGTGTGTATGGAGTAAGAATGAATAGAATGAGGAAGTTTTGGGCAAATTGGGTCTGTGTATGAGGTCTCTTTATATAGAGAAAGATCCCAACGACTATTTTTCTCGACAAAAGTGAAATAATTGACCATAATCGGTACTCGTAAAAGTCCATAAAACCTGATTCCGTACTGATGCCAAAAGGAATCGGTCATTGTCCACTATAGTTGATTATGAATTTGAAAATCAACTACAAAATTTAAAGTTTCCACCAACTACAATCGGTGGATATTGTCGCATACGTAATCCGATTGTGTATAAAAAAGATATAGGAAACTGACTTCTCTAAGACTTACAAAATTGGATCATACATAACACCTTCATAAACCGATTACATGTTTGTGTTTACACAAAAAATTGAATCATGATTAAAAACCAATTGTACCATAGATCCATTGCATACCATAATTATACCATAAACATAATTATCCAAACCCTAAATCTTGGAACATTAAACTTACAACTTAAAACAAGTAATTTAATAATCCAAACTTAAATAGTTTATAATAAAATATAAAGTCATCGAGGAACAGGCATCAGCACAACCAACATTGTCAGCACTAGCAACACTGACATTTGGCAGCAGCAGTAGCACCACCTGCATTGGCAGGAACATCAACAACAGCATTAGCAGCAGCAGCTTCTGCTATAATTTGGTCCATTTCTGCCCACAGAGTATTCACCTCTCTGTCGTGTTCCCTCCGAGATGCAATTTCATCCCTCTTTCTTCTGGAAAATTTGAAGAGCTCAATGAGCTCTTCCAATGCAAGCTGGTCAGCAAGTGCCAATGCCTTCTATAACTTGGTCTCCCTACCATGGGCGAATTTATATATGCTCCTCTTTACAATCTCTGGTTTCCTGACACCATCTTATTGTTCCATGGCTCGATTAAAACAGCTCAAGTGACCGAAGTCCATCTCTACAAAAAAAAAACAAAAAAAAATCGATATATAAGACAACTGCGGAGCCACCGATGCTGCATAATCGGTATATAAAACAATACATGTAATCCGATTCTGGGTATAAAACTATACAGAAAAATCAAACCCAAGAATCAGTATATGAGGAACATCTTATAAATCGATTCTTGTGACCTAATATGTAACTTAAAAAAAATACCAGGAATCGGTTTATGTTAATGCACTTATAAACCGATTTCTACTATGTCTTTTTATATTCTGATTCTACCCATAATCAGTAGATGCTAATCACCCTATAAGCTGATTCTTGTGCATGTTCTTCATGGAGGCGAAGAAAATACCAGAATCGGTATATACGATGCTTTAATATAAATCGATTCTGGGTAGAATCATAGATTGTAAAATAGATGCCTAAACCAATGAATAAATGAGTTTAATAGAATGGGGATCGGTGATTGTTGACAAAAGATTACAAATTTTTGATAAGGGTTTTAAGATGGGAATTTTAAGAAAATGCCACACTTTGGTTTTCCGGTTTAATAAAGTGCCACCGTTTTTTTTCAAAATTTATTAAATGCGACTACCGTTAACTTATCCGTTAGGATCCACATGTTTTGTCTTTCTCATTGACTTGGTCAAAAAAAGGGTCACATTTTACATGTTTACCCTTGAAAACCCTTTTATACATATCATAGGGTGACAATAAATCTTATGATTCTTATCACCCGTAAACAGAAAAGAAGAAAAAAAACCCTGTCTCTATAGGTGAGATTAGGGTTTCAGTGAGAATCGATGACGGAGATGAAGATCATGAGTCTGAGATTGAGATAAATGGAATAGAATCAGGATATTTGATCCTCGTGGTGTCGATTTGTGTGTTGATTCAAACTCAGCATATGTGGTAAGTTGAATTTAGGGTTTCTTAAATTAACTCTGATTTTGTGTGAAATTGATTTAGAAACTGAACTATTTGTGATGGGTTTGTTCTTAATTGAGGTATGGATGGATGTATATGGTTTAATTTTAGTTAGCAAATAAAATTGGGAATTAGGGTTCATCCCTAGTTGTTGTTGCTGCTGCCGGCCAGCCATGAACTCAGATGGGTATTCACCTAATATTTGTAATAGATTTTTGAAAATCATAAGAGTTGGGAGATTGTAAGAAGATTAATGGGGCTCGATTAATGAAGGGTTTTTGATTGATTATTTGAGGTCGTGAACGGATGTGGTCTTGGTCTGAATTTTGAAGCCTAGAGATTAGAGAAGAATTTATAGGTAAAGAAGGAATTATAGATGGGCCAGGGGTTCGCTGATTGCAGGGTTTGATGGAGTTTGTTCAGATGCAAATTAGAGAAGAATTTGGACTTCATATTGAATTTGGTAAGTAACAGAAGAAATGGGTATTGACTGATTTTCATCAAGAAGACAAGGGACAAATGGTGATGGTGTTGTTTTATGTGATTGTCGTGATTACAAGATGGATCTCTGGAGCTCAAAATAACAAGAATTCTAGGAAGAGGTTGTTGGCAGATTTTCAAGAAGAATAATGAATGAATGAAATGAGCAGATGGGTTGCTTGTGAATTGGAAGAATAAGCAATTATGGGTTTGAATCTGGGATTATGGTTTGAAATTTATAGAGGGGGAGAAGAAAGTGATGCAAGTTTGCTGTGAGTTTGAATATGCTAAGAGGGGATGATGCTGATTCATGTGTATGGTTGTGAAATGGCATTGCAGGTTGTCTGATGGGTGTTTACAGTGAGACATGAAGGTGAGCTGATGATGCTGTTAATATAAGATGGTATTGATAAATTGGTGATTGTTAGTTGTGTTTGTTTTTTTGAAGGGTGTTTGAGATGTAATGGCCAGAAATGATGATTGTTGCTGTTAAGAACTGTGACATTGGTGGTGCTGAGATATAGGGCCTGAAAAAGTGGGGGTATAACAACCTCACCCAATATTTCGCTTAGCAATCTGTATGGATTTACTCCGATATACTTTTAAGAGAATCAATTAGACAGTTAGACTCAATCATAATAAAAAGTATATCAAAGAGTTATATCTCAATTTCTCGATTCAATCCTTACTCAAACAAATAGAAATCTGCGA